>JASAMX010023257.1:0-19263 GCA_030248175.1 Microlaimidae sp. YZB2_3 | reverse complement strand
GGCGATTTATCCCCGTGGCGCCGCGCCAACTATTATTCGAGAACGTGGGTAAATTTTGAAATTCAGAATCTTCTTCTTTTTCTTCTTCTTCTTTCTTCTTCTTCTTCTTCTTTTTCTTCTAATTCTTATTATTATTCCAACGCTTCATCCTTAAAAGCGATATTCCTCATTCGTTACTGATTGATCAAAAATAAACATGGGCTCATTAAAAAGTAGAAGGAATTACGCAACTTTCTTAGGAAGCACTTTTTTCATTTAGGTCCTTGTTATCGATTTATTGATCAAAATAAAAAAAATTGAAAAATAGACAAATAAAAACTCCCAAACGCACAATAACCGTCTTTTGGCAACAATAAGGATTGTACAGAGCAGACAACCAACATCCCTTCAGAAAAACCGCACAAAAAAGGCAGACGGGTTTTAATTGGTGGCAGAAACGGAACCAAATCCCAGCGCCATCTGCTTCAACCGCGCGGAAAACGGCGAAAACAACAGAGTATTTTTTTTAATTCTTGCATTACGGATGACAAAATTAATTCAAAGTTTTATTTATTAAAAAATAATAATAAGCGTCGGTGGCGCGGGAGCGCCACGCGCCGGTAATCATCGGTGGTGCGGGGTGCCAACTATACTTAGAGAACGTGAGTAAATTTTGTAATTCATGTTCATCATCTTCTTATTATTTGGCGCACGGCATCGCGCCAACTATATTTAAAGAACGTAGGTAAACTTTGTCTGGAGCGCAACTGCACCGAACTAACTATAATTAAACAACGTGGGTAAATTTGTAATTTAAATTCATCTTCTTCTTCTTATTATTTTTTTATTTAAAAAATATATCTCGGTAACGGAATGATTATAAACATATGTCATTGCGCAGCTAAAACTATAGTCTATTAGGCTATTTTTTTAATTTAATTCAAAAAAAAGTGGTAGAATAGCCTTGAAAAATTCTCTAAGAATAGAGCAGGAAAAAGGGGCGATTTTTCCCCGGGCGTATGTTTAGACAGAAAAGATGTGGACTAGGCTGAGATGGACATTATGTGGACTATAGGAAATTTGCATTTGGTTGGGGAAGCTGCTCACTAAATAAAAATTTTCTACCATATGATAATGATTCGTTTATACATTGATCTAATCACACAGAATTGTTGCATGTTTTTTAGTTTGATGAAATGTCAATTTAAAAAATCATACTCACTGCAATCTTTGACAAGCGCAGAATTGCCACTTTTTCAAATTTATAGTTGTTTTTTACACATACAAATATAACCATCTAATTGAAAAAGTGGCGATTTCGCGCTTGTCAAAGATTGCTGTGAGTATGATTGTTTTAATTGACATTTCATTAAACTAAAAAACATGCAACAGTGCTGTGTGATTAGATCAATGTATAAACAAATCATTATCATATGGTAGAAATTTTTGGTGAGCAGTTGCCCAAATCAAATGCAAATTTTCTATAGTCCACGGAATGTCCATTTCAGCCTAGTCCACATCTTTTCTGTCTAAACATACGCCCGGGGAAAAATCGCCCCTTTTTCCTGCTCTATTCTTAGAGCATTTTTCGAGGCTAGTCTTCTATATCTTTATTTCATAAAATTATTCAGTGATTAGATCATTAGGTCAATATATGCCAATTTAAACACCTATAGGCAAAATAAGAAAATTATAATTTTTATAGATAATGTCGTTGTTGACCATCAAACAAGTACATAAAAACAGATTAATTAACCAAAATTCGATTATTTAAATAAAAAAATAGAAAGAAAACAGCTAAAACACAAAAATCGTTCAACTATTTAGCACCTTTTATTTAATTTTCATCAGTATTATTTTTAGAATGCACCAAACCAAAAATAGAAACTCTTTCCCTTGGTTTAATAATGGGCTGTCTGGAGGTTGGCCCTGGATTGGGGTACTTTACGGCTACTCTGGAAAGTTTGTGTGTTCAGTGACACTTTTGAATAGGTAAAAACATTAACAATTTTGTTTTAAAAACTGTTTTTTAGTATAAAGAAAAAATTCAACCTTGACTATGAAATTACACAAAAAATAAAAAAAAGTTGAATAATCAAGAATTAAAATTGTGTGATTTGAATCATTCAGTAGGCACCCTAAAATGTTCTTAAAATGTTCCGTTTCATTCAAGCAAAATGTAAAAACATTGCGATTTATGGTTTTTACAGAATATTATCAGCATTTTTTAAATTTTCAAATGACATCAATTCGCACAAATTTAATTAAGATATATTCAAAAAAATTTTTAACTTTGAACTACAATTTAAAATTGGATACAGAATTGAACAACTATTTTAGTCCTTCTAAACGTATTAACAAGGTTTAGTTTTAACTTTCACTTGCTTCGGTTTCAAACCAGAGAAACAAGATTTTCTGGATTTAAAAAACCGAAAAAAACATTATACATAAACAACATCGACTGAATTTTTTCGAAAAATAATTCTATTTATTTATTACTGGTTGTTTTAAAACCGAGATATTTTTCAGCTACCTGGGCTTCTTTTTTGCAAAAATTTATTAAAATTCGTTTGTTTTTATTTGACTTTAACTGCAAATTAATATTATTAATATTAAATTAATATTAATATCTGATAATGTTTTTGTTCCGTGTTTATAAAATAAAGTTATTGATTTTGTGATATTAAATTCGGTTGAATACTAACCTGTTTCTTAAAAAAAATTTAAGTACATGATTAAGGTAAGTTTTTGACCAAATTCTCTGTGATTGTTACATAAAGTTATTGTCACTGCAACTCACGTGTTTTTGTAAGATTTACCTACAGTTGCTTTAAAAGTAAGAAAAAAAGTTAAAAGAATGGCTCAAATTCTTCCAAAAAGTACAAATATGTGCCTCTTAAAATATTTATAAGCACTTTATTTCATGGATTTTTTTAAACTTCCGCGAAAATTGCGGTATGTTGAACCAAATTTCTGGTTTTATTTTTAAATACAGATCTACAGCTGTAATCTCGACAGTATGCTCTTCTTTTGCAAAGAAATACGGCAAACACATCTACGTAGTGTTTGGAACACCAAGAAGAGGAATAAAACGTCCAGGAAGGATGGTGCTTCCAGTAAAATTCATTCAGGTCAGTTATTTAATTTTGTTTTGAAACAATAGACAAAAAATTTATTTTATAATCACTACAGTTAATAAAAACACACAAACATTTATTTAATTGAGATTCAATGCATTTGGTAATATTTTATATAGATTTTGATAGGCTTCTTTATTGGAGGTTGGTGCTGGTTTTATATTTAGTTTTGACTGCTTTTCTTCCTGTTAACTTGCGTAGCCCTTAAAAATTTTTGGTCTGTAAAGTAAATTATTGTTCGGTCTTAATTTGATACTTTAATGACAAATTTGACTCCATGATTACGTTTACTGCCTGCTGTTAATTTTAGCTTATGTATCTGTTTTTATGTAATTTGCCTTCCACTTAATTACTCGCTACCATAAACCACATTTTGTTCTGTATATTTTAACCAACCGTGTTTAATACCTTTGAGTTGCCATCTCCTTGTTCTATCTATCTACCAATAAACATCTTTAAGCCATGTTAATAATTTTAATGACTTTTTAAAACAAATAATAGTTTAATTTAAAACACTTAACAGTTTTTTTTCTTTTACAGCCAATAAATGATTCCAATTTGGCGCTGATTGAGTTTCAAATTGCAGCTCCACTTTCAAATGAAGTGAAACCTATCCAGATATTAGATAAACCCTTTCTTAAACCGTCTTCTGCTATTTCAGAGCCCTGCATTGTAGCCGGGTGGCCAAGTGACAACAAAACAGGTCATATAGATTTTTTCTTTATTTTAAAAACTGTCATCATGATAAATGATTATCCTGCTTCATTCTTGTAAATAATTTTATCTGTAGTCTTGCATTTTAGTTGATTAAGGCAATTAATTGATTTATCTTATCAATAGTCTAAAACTATTGGCTGTTTTGGTATTTATATCACGTTTTCTCATCAGTATTCTGCTCGCAGTGTTACAATGATTACTGCAGCAGTAATTATTTATGTTTTATTTCCACCTAGCAGATACAAAGTGTCCACAATATTGCAAAAAAATCACAGCGTAGGTTGAATATTGCAGTGTTATTTCATGCTCGCTGCTCCACAAGCGATGACAGTTTGACATAAATTTCCTAACTTTGTGCTTTTAAACGCATAACTTTTTTTAGTTTTAATCCCATATTGACAAAAAATAAATCGTTATATCAGTAATTTCTATTTCTGGTTTTTCACGAAAAGTTTTAAAAATTTATTAGGTTCTTTTACCAAAAACATATAACATGAAAATAAGCAAAAAATGCAGATATATACATTGTTTGGACACATTTAGAGCCCTACTTGGAGCAAACACTTAGTGAAACACACCCAAACTTGGTGTTTTCAGTGGCTTAATTGACACGCATCCTTAAAGTAAACACTATGATTCTAATTAATTTTGTTAATATATTCCTAATTAGGGTGTGCACCTTTAAGTAAATGTCTGCTTTTACGTCATTAAAAAGATAATTGTCATTAAATTAGATCTTCAATTAATATTTGAGCGCTACTTAAAACATTTGAAAGCACCACTCAGGAGGGGCAGCACTTAGGTCATGCAACAAAACTGGTTGCATATTTTTATATCTTTTATTATATTGTAAAAAAATAAATTAGCAGTTCAAAAAACTTTTAGATTTGCAACCATCATGGACTCTGAAGGTACGACCAGCATCATTTTTGGAGGATAACTGCAATTTTTTGTCAAACAGTAACATTTCTAAACAGGAATTTTGTGCTTTACCAATCAAAGACAACGACAGATTCTGCTATGTATGTTTTTTGTTATAAATACTTATTAATATACTGCATTATTATCTATAATTAACATGCCCTGAAAAAATAACAAAACAAAAGCTATTATATGGAAAATAAGTCATGACGATAATTCATATTTATTCTCTACAAAAAGAAGATTTAATGATTTTTAAGTAAGTAAAACTAAACATAAAGGTTGCCAGGGAGCGAAAAACCTGAAAACCAAAGTTATTGCATAAAATATAAAAAAGTTTAATTATTTCAATTTTTTTTTAATTTTTATTCATAAATATTTAAATAATATAGGCACCTTGCACTGGAACTCGATTTATACATCAAGTATGCAATATACATAAGTGTCACCAGAATGGATAATTACCGTATCTCCTACTTATCTTTCGTAGTATACAGATCAACCGATCGAAATTTCGCGCGCTTTCGATCGCTTGATCTGCATACTACGAAAGATAAGTAGGAGATATGGTAATTATCCATTATGGTGACGTTTATGTATATTGCATATTTCATGTATAAACAGAGTTCCAGTGGAAGGTGCCTATAAAAATAATTTTAAATTAAAAGTTAAGGCGGATTTTTTTAGCTTTAGTAATGTTTGATCTATTCTAAATAAACAAAAAAATGGATTTTTTAATGAAAATTTAAAATAAGAAATGGTTTGTTAAATGTAAAACCTGAATTTAGGTGCGTTTTCAGAATTTTAGCGCTGTTTGGAACATAGTATTTCAAAGAAAAGACATTTTAAATTTTTTTTTAAGAATTGGTGGTGATTTGTGAAAAAAATCAAAAAATCACTAGAAAACTGGTGATTTTTTTAGAATTGGATTGGTTGGAACCGAGGTAACTTAGAACTGAAAATTGGAGCCAAAAAATGTAGAATTTGAAGCTAAACGTGTGAAATACCTAAATTGTATTTTTTAGTCTGGACAAAAGCCTAAATCAAATCCTGAATCATTTTTTACCTTCAGCTCCGAGTTTTTATTTTCGCGGCTGCCAGTCCCCAAATTTTTAGAAAGCTTCAAGTTCTTTGCTAGCGGCTCAAAAGACCCCGTAGGCGTTCCCGTGCGCTTTTTGTGATCTGTCGCTTTTTGATCGGTTTCATACATCCCGATCTGATAGTCAGCTTTAATCGCAAGGATTTTTAGCTTTTAGGGCTTAAAAACCCACCAGGTGCCTTTTAGTGTACGGGATAAAAATTAAATCCCATGCAAAAGCTAAATCTAACCTATTTCGAATTAAAAATGTCTTTATATGCTTTTAAAACATTGTAAACATTTGTTTTTAATTTGAAATATTTTTAGATTTAATTAAAATGATTTTTCAAATTATGTAAAAACTTTAAACTAAAACAAAAAACGCTTTTATTGTAAATTATTCTTTAATATTACTTTTAAGCTTTAAAATCGAAAAAGCATTTTATTTTAATCTAACTCAAGAAATATTACAAATTAAAAAATATTGCTGAATAATTCCTTTTAAAATCATAAAAAAAGTCTTAATTAGTTGCTGGTCAGCAAAACGATATTTAGTGATTAAGTTCCAGTGGGTGATGATTTTTAGTGATAACTTTAGAAGGTAGTAGAAGTAATTCTTTCTGTAGTAGTAAAAATTAGTTTCCATGAATTATATTTCATGGATGAACGTGGAAAAGTTAATATTTCAAAATGTAATTATTCTGGGATATGATATACTTAAGCCAAACTGAACATATGGTATATTTTGATAATTTGTTATAACTTAAGATTCTTTTTTTAAAAATTGCTCAAGGTTATACCACCATTAATTTGTTTATAATTATATAAAAACTGAAATTAGTTCAAAATCTCCACTCCTTCCTTTTAAGATTTCTTAAATACTTCTTAATATTACAAAAGCAAATGCATTTTTTTGAAGATTTTTGTTTTTTGCCGCTTAGTAGGTACGGCACCGCTAGCGCGCTTGATTTCCACTTTTTTGATGTTTCAATTACAGAAAATGCCTCTATTTAAAAATTTTTAATGGAATTTTTAAAATAAATTTTTAAATTTAAAATAGTTTTACAATCAAAACGTTAAAAAACTGTGTAGGTTTAATATTAGTTTCAAAGCGCAAATTTCAGCTGTATTTTTTCTAATTCAAAATCATTGTTCACGAAAATACTATTTTAGTCATGATTTCTAACTATCGTGATGTTTAATCAAAAAGCCAAAATTTATTTAGCACAAACTGATATATTAAAACACTTCAACATGATAAAACACATCATCGTGTAGCAATTTTAATTAAGTATAGTTTTAAACTAAAGAAAATAAGAAAATTACTATTTTTAAAATTTTATTTTATTCTTTTTGTACTCTCTCTCGTACAGTGAAAGACGCTTATTCAGAACTAGTCTATTAAGTAGATTTAGAGAGTATACGCCATGAAAAGCGGGAAGACAGCCGGTGGCAGTTTAAAATTAAGCTGGCGGCAGGCATGTTGCTTCTGAACGTTTAAAACAAAATTTTTTAGCTAAAAAAATTGAAAAAAGTTAAATATAACATATTTTATATTCAATATAACGATTCTTAGAGGAGTTTTCAGGTAAAAATCAAGAGAAAAGATTTATAGTTTGACGAAGGAAGCCCATTTATGTGTTTCATTGAAGACGCTTGGCACTTAATTGGGATTTTGAATCGTATAACAAGCAGAGACTGTGACAGAAGAGCTGTGGCAGTATTTAGCAAAATAGAGAATCTCCAGAATTTTTTCTTCAAAGAAAAGACAAAGAAAACTGTGAAAACAGCAACCGATAAATTGAAGTGGAAAGAGAATATCAAAGTGGAAAGGGTTATCAATCATTTTCAAACTCTGGATAAGAAAACACCCAGTAGCGACAATGAAGATCACTTTCTGAAAAAACAAAGGTACTGTTTATTTAAATGACTTTAACTTTATGCCCAGCCTATACTAAAAACAGTTTTCTTGTCCGCGGCTAAGAATTTTGCACATCTACTTAATCCATAAAAATCCCAGCAAAAAGTAGGCAAGCTGTTTTTTTTTGAACTCAACACTGTTTTTAGCTTAATTAATGTTTATATCCTTAACAGCAAGAATTACAGCAATTCGTAGTTTAACAACAAAATTTATTTTTTGAATTTTTTTGAAATTTTTTATTTAATTATTTTAATCTATTAATTAGTTTTATCTCGTGTTTTTTTTTGATTTTTAAAAAGCAAACACAAGAGTAAAAAAAGTGAGCAACAGACAAATAGTCAAGCCAAATCATCCAATTATTAACATTACTTATTGAAATATTAAAATTTAGATTTCAAAGTGTCAGTCAGTTATTATCAGAAAATCACTCTAACTACTTTGGGTCGTTGCAAGCTTTACAAAAACAATCAAATATAGTCAATGGTCAAGGTATTAAACATTCAATTTCATTTTTTGTATTAGACCAGAAAGTGAATTGGTCGGTAAATATTTTTTCAGAAATTAAAATATAAAAATTTTAAAAATTCAGATTGTTTATAGGAAAAAATTCAGTAATGCACAAAATATCATTGTTTTGATGGTTAAGTAATTAAAATTTAAAACTCAAAGTTTACGCACGACTACGAAACATATAAAACAAGTCTTGCTAAAAATCCAGCTATTCGATGTTATAGAAAATAAAGTTTCATACCAAGAGTCACTGGCAATTGATATGTTTCTCAAAATTAATATGTTTAAAAATCTTAGAATTAAAATAATTGTAAAATTTTTCTGTAGTACTATATTAACTTTAGTAAATAAAAGTTAAAATTCTTGGTATATAGAAAAAAAAGTTGTTTTTAAAAACTTTAAGAAGTTTTAAAATACAGCTCGATTGTTAAAATGGGACTTTTTTAACAGTTTTGGTAACTGCTAATATTTTAGTTTAAATTTATTTAGCTTCGTTTGAGTGTTATTTCGATGATGTAAATATTTGTGGGATTGAACAAGACGACAGAACTCCACAAAATTGGCTATGGTTGTTACAAAACCCGGATTTTAAAGGTGAACTTTATAATTTTTTTAAACACAACTTAGTTGTTTCGAAAAAGCTATATATATATATATATATATATATATATATATATATATATATATATATATATAAACACAAACAAAAAATAAAAATACACATAAACATAACAAACAAACTTATAGGCAAGAAACATGCCAGAGCATTTTAATTTTTTTTCCATAAAGCAACCAACTGGAATGTTTTACATTTGAAAAAACAATCCAGAGAAATCCAATTTTTTTTAAATAGAAGCAGTCACAAACAGAAATATATAAAATAGATTTTATTCAAAAAAACATCAGAAAAAAAGGCATAATTACTATTTTGCTACTGTCGATGTAACAAAATGTAATTTAGCTAAAAATAGCATCAATCAAAAAAATTACAGCGTCGAAATATATGTTACTAAAATAATAGTTTTATTAGAATGACATCCATCGAAAAAAAAATTCCGCAACTACTTTCTGTTTCTGATAAATTGTATTTCAAAATTATATTTTCTATATAATTACTATTTTTTTACTAAAAATATGTATATTTATTAGATTACTCAATGCAAATCATTACTGGTCCTTTAGCCGCACCTGGATCTGTTTCCACAATGTTGACCCCAACACTACTGGGCAAAGGATCTCATTGTTTAGAATTTTCCTACAAACTAGACACCAGTTTGGCATCCTCACACAGAACTGCCGCAGGTTCTCTGACAGTAATACTAAAAGGTGATTGAATGTTTATTAAATAAAACTATGGCCTACAGACTTAAATTAGCCGCAAAATATTTTTTTGAATTCACTGGACAAAAAAAACTATAATCTTTTAAAACTTTGCTTTAATACAGACTTATAAGAACACACGTGTTAAAAGTATGTGATCGTTTCAAACATAGATCATTACAAGTTTTCTGAAAAAAAAAACAATATAAATCTTAGATTTTTATAAGTTTTAAACAATATATTTTTTACTATATGTAGCTAAGAGCCTTGGATACAAATATTATAGAATAAGATATTTTAGTGCTGTGTGTAGGATTCATGGCAGATAAGAACAAATTAAAAAAAAAAACTTTTATTCCATTGTTTCAAACTGATAAAACAAATCTTTGTCAGGGTCTAAATAAAATAACATTGTAATACAATAGATCGACCACCAGTATGAAACAGAGCAGAATTAAATTATTCAACAATTAATTAATTACAAAAATAATTTAAAAGTTTTTATAAAGAATAATTTTAAAGTAAAAAAAAGTTTTAACATTTGGAAGAAAGCTTGAAATTTCTACAGAATGATAATTTAACAAGTTTGGATTATTTTATTAACTAATATAAAACATTTTGTTTTCTGACAATTATTTGTTTAGTAATACAATTCTGCTCTGTTTTGCACTGTTGGTCAATCCATGATATTACATTGTTTTTTATTTAGACCCTGACTAAGATTTTCTTTATCATTTCAAAACGTTGGCATAAAAGTTTTTAAAATAACTTGTCTTTATCTGCCATGCATTCAGTACACATATAACTACAAATTATGACTTTTAAGGTAAAAAAAGATTTAGAGACTTAAATAAAATATACCAAAAACTCCATGATACGCCATACAAAAGACAACTTTATGCCTAAAAATATTTATTATTACTTTTCTTTATTTACATTTTTTAAAATACAATATAAAAGATATGACAAGAAACGTAGCGCATACACTATGATATTAAGTGGAAAAAAAATGCACACAAATAAATGAACAAAAAAAAGAATGATGTACAGTACTGTGCACGAAATGCAACGTATTTAACAATAAGTAAATAAAGGGAGAAAACACAAAAAGCCCGAAGGCTACTCACATGTGTCTATTAAATTTAGTAAAGGTACAAAAATCGATAGTTTCTAATTTGTTTTTGAAAATGTTTAGTGTTTTAGATTCAACTACGTCTTTAGATAAAAAGTTCCAATATTTTGCACTTCGCGAGTAAAAAGAAAACAATGATATTTGATATTTTATTAAATTACTTCTATTTTATAAAATTAAAACTGATTTAATAACGTAAATTGATCAGATTTTAAAAGAACAAGAACTTTAACTTATTTGATCTCTATTTTTTTATATATGCACAAATAAATCAAATGAATTATATATAGAATTAAAAATATATAATAAAGGTAAAATCAGATACTTAGAACAGACTGCTTGAAAAAACAGGTCCTATTTATGGGACCTGTTTTTTTTCAATCAGTTTGTTGAAAGTTACTTATTTTTCCTTTATTATATATTTTGATAGAATTATAAAAACTCTTGTGGGTTTCGGACATGCCGCAAAATTAATTATTTGCATTTTTATATTAGATAATTTCATAGTAACAAAAATGCGTAAAAATGCGGTCCAAAAGGCTATACGGTTAAAAGAATGTATTATGTCATACTATGTAGCATACTTTATGCGTATTATAAAAAGTTAATACAACCTGCATATAAAAAACTTAATTTTTAAATTATTATTTTAAATGTTAGTTGGAAGCACACTGTGACTAAACCAATCATTTTTCCATAAATTGCCAGTATAACCCGCAACCAGTACCATAATCACCAACTGTACGATGGTTTTTGGGTTTAAATGCCTATATACTTTGTCTTTTGATGTTGGTGCCAGTTATACTTACATGATATTTAAATGATGAGCGACTTAAACACAAAGAATTCATAGTAAGTAATTAGTTCTGGTAATATGTATTAAATTATTTAGGATTGCAAGAATCTCGAAAGCTTTGGCTGCTTGATTCTTCCAATGGAAATCATCTGGACACAGCTAAAGTGCGTTTCGTGGAAAACGGGCCCTACCAACTGGCAATCACTGCTGAAACAGGTCTGGCCCATGGGATTCGTTACATCATTGATAACTTAATTGTCTCACAAAAAGACGATGATTGCAGACCTGCAGATTTTTGTTACAAATCTCTCTATAGCTGTGGAAAAGGTACGTGTTTTAGCTTTGTTTCGTCTATGATCTGCAACGTAAACATATTGTTGAAAACCTTTTTTTTGTTATAAACTATTAAGTCTATTGATATTTTAATATTGAACTCCATTCAATTATTTACCTTTTTTCGATTAATTTTCAATTTTTTTAAACACATTATGTTTTAAATAAGGTTCCGGTCAGTGCAGGGAAGCATCAACTTGGTGCAACAGAATTCAAGATTGCAGCAGCGGAGTTGATGAAGGTAGACTTTGTAGCAGAACATGTCCCCAACAATGGGTCCGCTGCAATGAAACGTTTCCTCTTCAATGTGTTGACGAACGACAGGTTCTCTGAATTTTTCGAGTCTTCTTTTATTTATTTAATAATTTTATTTATATATAGAAATACTTTTAAAACATTTTTTGATTGGACTTTAATATTATTATGGCGTTCTCACCTAATTCAGTTCCGATATCTCAGTTCCCAGGTTCCACTTCCTAAATTCAAAAACGGTCCGTTCCACCTGACTGTATACTGAGACAAAAATTTACACACACGGAAATTGTTTTTTTAAATAACAAGCGTAAATAATCATTTAAAACATAAATCAAAAATATTTAATTAAGAATTTTTACTGTGTTAAATTAAATAATTAAAAGAAACAGTAAAAAATAAAGCCTAAAATTAAAAAAAATTATTTTTTGCTTAAAGCAGGATACGCACGTTACTCAGCACTAACTTTGCAACCAAATACTACATAACAATAATAATAAATATTAATATTATCACATCGTAGCTATCTCAGTCGGGACTCGATCCAGGGACATTCAGTCTGCAAGACATGTGTTTTGCCACTGCACCAAAACCTCAACAAATTTTATTTAACGTAAAACGTAAGATCTTATGATTTTTATGAAAAAACTAATATTTTAACAACCATTTTAGTAATATAAATTAGTTCTTTTTAACTTTTAACAAAAAAAAATATTTTTTTAAAATTTGTGTAAAACATCATTTTACCAATATTTTGTTGAAAAAGTTTGATACTCATGTGTCCCCTCCAGAAACAGAACAAAAAATCCAATATTATTTAGTTAGTGAGTGTTCTTATTAACATAATTACCAGCATCATCACGTAAAAAAATCTGCAGACGTGCATTGAGCTTGTGTCATATGTGATGAAACGCCTGTCCACTTGTTTTCCTTAATGTTTTCCCAGAAGTTGGAGCGCCGCTTCAAGCTTGGGGATCTAGGAACGGGATTTAAGATCTGTAAAACTGTAAATCTGTAAATCTGAAAACTTATTTTCGCTATTTCGATGATATGAAAAATGGGATCAGGTGTGAACGGGCCCTTATATTCTTTTTTTATTTTTAATTAGCACCATTTTTAGCACCAGCCCTTATTTTTTTTTTTGATTATGACTTTTTTGAGAAAGTTTTTGCCTTAAGAGCCTTAATAAATAAAAAAAATAATTGTTTTAGATATTGTGTGAAATAAAGATAGATATAAAATATTCAAAACAAGCCTATTACAACGTTTTTATCATTTAAATGCTATGCCTTTCAAATGCCTGATGATGATGTGTTTTGTGTCATAAAAACTTTGAAATAATTGTTTTTGTATATTGTGGTAACAATAGTAATAAATTTAAAATTAATAGGTACCCTCTAACAATGTTTTTCAAAAATTTATACTAGTTGCCACTGCAATATATTACCACCCGGTGCAGTTTTACAGTTAGAATTATAAAATTGAATACAATAGAATAATAGATGTTGTTTATTTTAACATGAGTATCCTTAATCGCAAACAAGCTGTAATTGGTTTTAAATTTTAGGTGTGCGATTCAAAATTTGACTGTGCCAATAAAGAGGATGAAAAATTTTGTGACTGCTCAATCAATCAACTTCGCTGCGACGATGGACTTTGTCTGCCCAGACATTTGTTTTGCAATGGAAAACAAGACTGTGACGTAAAGGGTTATTTCAAAAAAAGTTTTAAAAAAAAAAGATTTTATATAGGGTAACTGAACTGACTTATAGGGTAACTGACCTTTTTTTATTTTTTTGAATAAGTTTTTTTCTGGCTTTTTCAATTAAGCCAAAATTTGGCCTAAAAATTAAAAAATAGCTTTATTTGTTATTCCAGTGCCAAATTTGAATATTTCTGTTACACTTAAAAATCAGTGAAGGTTTAACTTTTTTTAAAGCGGCCGAAGTTAAGGCGCGTGCCATTTATTTCGGCCACCTACAAAAAACTTGCCATAACTATTGCTTAAACGAACAATAAAAATTTCTAAAGGTTGCAAATTTACCCTTAGATATTGTTCTTGGTACATATAACTTAATTTTTCCCGTTTGCGAACTTTAATAGTTATTAGCAAGACTTTAAATAATTATTTCAAAACCTTAAAGAAGAAGTTTTAATAATTTGTATTTTTTGTTCAATTTTTATTTTTGGCTTAAAAAACGTAAAAACAAAGTCAAACGAGCAAAAAAAATTCTTTATAAATACGATAGTACAATGATATTTAAAAACAGCGAAAAACGGCAGGTTCTTTCACCTAAATTTTCAGGTGGCCGAAATTAACGGAATCTTAAAATGTGCAGTTAGTTTAACGCATTGCAAAATGATATTGAAGAAAATATCAAAACATGAAAATTAACAACTTTGAGCCTTAAATAGAAGATATTTTAAGGTTATATATTGCTTCGTTCTAAATTTGATGCAGTTTAAAAACAAAACAAAAATTAGGAAAAATCACAAAAAATTCACTTTTTGTATAAAAATGTTAATAATGTAGAATAACAAAAATAAAAAACTTTTACAAAAACACTTTATTCAACATTAATCCGGTTACTTTTGTGCTAGTTCTTTTGTGTTTTAAAAATAAGCCAATTTTCTAACACCCTAAATTGGTGGCCGAAATTAAGGCGTGGCTGAAATTAAGTCAGTTACCCTAACTTCAAAGAATAAAAATAATAAACGTAATGGAGTATAATTTCAGTGTATTTTTTATAAAACTTTTTTGATATAGATGGAAAAACGCAGATCTTCTTAAACGTAAAAAGTCACATATTGACGATCAAAGTCACATAAAAAATAATTTGCATAAGCATGGTTGACACGCAGCTGTTTGATGGTTCTGTATGATGTTTATTTCAGCAATAGTACCTCAGTAGTTTTTGCGCGGTTTTCCAACAAAAAGATTCAGATGCTTCGATAACTGTGAACGCACTTTTCAACCATTATTCTTTATGTGACTGTGGTCGATTATCAAATATAACAGAATTCAATACAATTTGCCATGTTTGTTGTATATATGAATTTTTTTAGGATAATTCTGACGAAAAAGAAAACTGCAAGTGCCCTTTAACAGTTTTAGATTCATTGCGGTGTGATGGGATCATTGATTGTAAGGATTCTTTGGATGAAGCATGTTGCAGTGGGTAATTTTTTATAGCTACATTGTTAACTTTATAAACAATGTATAGCTAATAAAAATGATTTTTTTTGCTTGTTGATTTATAAACCATGACTTCTTTTTATTTTTTGTATAATTTTTATTAAAATAATCTGTAAATAACATGATAAACATATTTTAGATGTCACACAAATGAATTTTCCTGTTGGGAGTCAGGATATCAATGTGTTGACGTGGAAAAAACTTGTGATGGGCGCAAAGATTGTATGTTTGGAGAAGATGAACGGCATTGCATTACACTGGTGTTTTTATTATATTTTTATTTTTTTACTATACTTATTTTTTTATTTTTATACAATTTATAAAATTTTATTCAGTTATAAATGAGAAAATAGATTAAAGTAAAGTCTAGAGCATAGTGACAGAGAAATCTAGTAAGGGCTAAACAACAAGCTTTCCATTGTCATTTTATTAGACCTATTCATTTTTGTGGGAATTAAATACCATTTTACACTAAAATAATTTATTGATTATTTCTGGGCAAAATTAAAACAAAATTTATAACGTTTGATGTCAATGAGCTTTTTGCTTTTTTAACAACTCTTGTTATTATCTCTGTTTAAACTGGGCTCCTATAACCTGATTCACCTTCTTAATAGTTATCTTAATAGTTATCCTTCACTAATAGAGATTACGATTACAAATCATAGATTTATTTAATAAAAGTGAAAAATTATTATTATAAGTTAAAATTAGCTTTTGGCTTAAGACTTTCACTCCGTTCCTAAATACTGGTACATTGCAGATCCTTAAGCGATTGCCTTTAAATCGGACACTTAGATCAATTTATATGAATTCAATGAAAAATTAACAACGATTTGTTAAAAAAGCACGTTTTTTCTGGTGGGTACTTGAAAATTTACGAGGTTCTTTATTGTTCACTAAATAATTTTCATAGGTTTAATTTAGTTTTTGGTAAAGCAATATTACCCAATAACGTCAATAAATAAAAACTTGTAGGATAAAATTTTCTGAAAGTTCTGTCTACGTGTTGATTTGTGTTACGTCTTGTTTGAAAAAACACAAGTGATGTCTACACAGTGACGCCTATAACAAAAATAAACAAAATATATAAATTTTAAATTTAAAAAATAACTGAAAGCATTCTTTCCAAGAGATTGTCAAAGTTTGACGCATTAATTAGCAAACTAATGGCATAATGATTTATGATTATTTTCGCAGCCAAATAAAATTTTCAGTAAGCATTTTCAATCCTTGTAATTTCTTGTTTATTTAAAAAAAAATAGTAATGCAATTTTTTAATTTGCATTTTAAAACTTATTCACAGGTACCGAACCCTTCCAGGCCAATAGAAGAAACGGTTTTACATAACAGTGGATATTTAGCAGTGAAAAGAGATGGTGTATGGCGATTTGTCTGTGCTGACATGAATAATATTCATATCATTTTTTCTTTATTAAATAATAAAATAATATTTTTCTCATTTATTAGTTGTTTTCCTATATCAACCTCATTTGGCTCGAATCTTTCGTGTGAGGGTGCTAAGCGTTCTAATATTCACCCATTGACTCACGAATATATAATAAAATAATATATAATATAATAATATATAATAAAATAATATAAAATATAATAATATATTGTATAATGATATATAATATAATATATATATAAAATAATAAATATATAATATAATAATATATAGATAGTAAGAATATATAGAATATATATAATATAATAATATTTATTATATTATATATTATTATAAATTATATTATATATTATTATATTATATATTAATATACTATATATTATTATATTATATATTATTATATTATATATTATTATGTTATATATTATTATATTATATATTATTTTATATTATATATTATTATATTATATAATAATATATAATATATAATATATATAAGGTATAATAATATATAATATAATATATATTATTATATTATATATTATTATGTTATATATTATTATATAATATAATAATATATAATATATAATATATAATATAATATAATATAATATAATAATATAATATAATATATATATAATATATATATAATATAATATTATATGTATATAATATATATATATAATATATATAATATAATATATATATCCATATATAATATAATATATATATAATATATAATATATATATAATATATATAATATAATATATTATATATATGTATATATATAATGTATATATATATATAATAATATAATATAATATAAATATTATAATAATATAATATAATAATATAATATATTATATTATATAATATAATATATATAATTATATTATAATTATAATATAATATAATATAATAATATATATAAATATAATTTATATATAATATAATATAATATAATATAATATAATATAATAATAATATAATATAATATAATATAATATAATATAATATAATATAATAATAAATATCATATAAAAAATATAATAATATAATATAATATTAGAAAATATAATATAATATAAAATATATATATATATATATAAATATATAAATATAATATAATATAATATAATATAATATAATAATAATAAATAATATAATATAATATAATATAATATAATATATTATATATATATATAATATAATATAATATAATATAATATAATTATAATAATATAATATAATATAATAAAATATAATATAATAATAATATAATATAATATAATATATATAATATATATAATATATATTAATATAATATATATATAATATAATATAATATATATAATATAAATATAATATAATATAATATTATATTATATATAATAATATAAATAATAATAATATATATAATATAATAAAATATAATATATATAAAATATAATATATTAATATTAATATAATATAATATAATATAATATAATAATAATAATAATAATATAATAATAATATAATATAATATAAATATAATATAATATAATAATATAATATAATATAATATAATATAATATATAATATAATATAATATAATATAATATAATATAATAAGTAATTATAATATTATAATATATAATAATAATAAAATATATAATATAATAATATATAATATAATAATATATAATATAATAATATATAATATAATAATATATAATATATTAATATATACAATATAACATATAATATATTATCTGCAACTGCAAAAGAAATCAAATTTATGGAATTTTGTGAATCTAATTAGGGTAACTGACTTAATTTCGGCCACCTTTTTTTATTTTTTTGGATAAGTTTTTTCTAATTTTTCTAATCGACCTTAAATTTGGTCTAAAAATCAAACGATAGCTATTTTTGTTATTCCAGTGCAAAATTTTAGAATTTCTGTGACAATTAATGCTCAGTGGAGGTTTAAAGTTGTTTTTTTATGGTGGCCGAAATTAAGGCGCGAACCATTAACTTCGGCCACGTAAAAAAAACTGGCTATAACAATTGCCAAAACGAACAATAAAAATTTTTAAAGGTTGCAAGTGTATCCTTAGGTATTGTTCTTGGTTTATATAATTATTTTTTCCCGTTTGCAAACATTAATAGTTATTAGCAAGACTTTAAATAATTATGTTAAAACCTTAAAAAACAAGTTTTAATAACTTGTATTTTTTGTTCAATTTTTATTTTTGGCTTAAAAAACGTCAAAAAAGCCAAACGAGCAAAAAAATTGTTTATAAATACGGTAGTACAATGATATTTAAAAACAGCAAAAAACGGCAGGTTCTTTCACCTAAATTTTCAGGTGGCCGAAATTAACGGAATCTTAAAATACGCAGTTAGTTGAACGCATTGCAAAGTGATTTTGAAGAAAATATCAAAACATGAAAATTAACAACTTTAAGCCTTAAGGTAGAACTTCACAGTTTTTTTTTTGACGACAGATCTTTTTAAATTACATCTTACTATACGTAGTTTGACCTAGCGAGCAATACGTAACTGAACGAAGACAAT
>JASAMX010023255.1:0-17729 GCA_030248175.1 Microlaimidae sp. YZB2_3 | reverse complement strand
ATGAGTAAAAGTCGTGTTTTTTCTTACCTTAAGATATAAAATAAAGTAACTTTCCAACGTTTTAAAATTAAATAAAACAAGTTTCAAAAGGTATTTTACTCCCATTGAAAATGACTACCAGCGTCTGTATTTTTTTTTGTTGCACAGCCAGACTCGCAGTGCGAAAATAATCGCAGTGCGAATAAAGCAGCATAAGCCCGGTTCACACTGCTGCGATAGGCGACAGGCGATAGGCGACAGGCGATAGGCGACAGGCGATAGGCTCCCGTCAGTTCACACTGCTGCGATAGGCGATAGTAACTTGCGATAGGCGACTGGCGACAGGCGATAGTGGTTGGATCAAAGTTCTAATCTTATCGCAATTTTGCGATAGGCGACAGCCAAAACACAAGCAGTTTCAGCATATTACGTGCGAAATTCGTAAATTAACAAATTTATGTAAAGAAATAACGCTTCCTTGAATTGAATTTAAATACACACAACATTTTTTTGTTTTTCGATGCGTTTGGTTGGTTTTTTAAATATGGATAAATTTGCATGATAATATTAATTTCGATGGGTATTTGCTAATTTTGGTTCAAAAGCGACCCGCAATTTATGATAAAACTAAAAAAAGAACATTTGAATAAATTTTTTTATAAACATTGATGAGATCTAAATAGCCTATGGTTAAATTATATCTGGCTGACGCTGAAAATTAGAATGCAGACATGAGGGTACCAATTAAAACTGTGCGGTAATGAGTTTTTTTTAAAAACAAATAAGAACGCAGAGTTTTTTAATTCCACCTTTTCACAAAATATACAAAAATTAACCAAGTTTAGCTCTAAAAAACTTTGCATTTAGATTCCAGATTAAGTAATTTGATAAATAATTATAAAAATACAGTTTTTTATCTTTGTTAAAAAGTTATGTCTTCAAAATGAATTTTAACTTTCATCAGTTTAAGCGGCAGTTTTTTTAAATGAGGTTTATATAAATTTTTATAAAAATTGTATACTTTTTTTTGTTTTTTTGGGATACTGTTTTTTATAAAAGTTTTACAAACATTTGATTTATTTGTAAAAATACGCTCGGTTTTTTTTATTCAGCCCACTGTGTGTATAACACTAGGATTTTCAAAGTTACAAAGAAAAAATTGACATTTAAAAACAAAGATGGACATTTACAAAAAAAATCGAATGCTTATAATTTATAAAAAACAATGCCCTGGAGCCTATTTCATAAAGGTTTTTGTAATTGTAAATTAATAAACGCATTTAATTTCTTCTCATTCTATTAATTAAAAAATACATGCATAACCTTCAAATTTACGGAATTTATAATTTTGTAATTTCTTAGATTCTGAACGCAATTTTATTAATATACTTTTTTTATTAAAAATACAAAAGAAAAATATGCGTTTATTAATTTACAGATTTAAATTAATTACAGGCAATTTTTATGAAATAGGCCCCTGGCCTTGAAAAATATACCGTAATTGGAAACATAAACAGAAAGGTCATATGCTTCTACCATCCAATATCATCCTCCGAAGCTTCAGTCATTTAGAGCGGAGGAAGCTCCGGAATTCCAGAGCTTTTTTATTTTTTATTTTTTTTGTCGTCGTCTTAAAATAACTAAATTTTATGCTGTAATATCATCCAAAATTGCGGCTGAATGCCAGATTTTTTTTAGAATTAAAAGCTAGCACAACTTTTAAACACTGTTTAAAATTAAAACAATACACTATCGCCTATCGCAATTTTCTTTCAGTGTGAACTGAACGACACTATCGCTTATCGCCTATCGCCTGTCACCTATCGCCTTTCTCCTATCGCCTGTCGCCTATCGCAGCAGTGTGAACCGGGCTATAGAGTGCGAAAGAAATCGCAGTCCCCACAGCGAGAAAACTAACACTGTGTTAAAAATCGCAGCGCGGAAAACCTAGCAGAAAATGGCGGATTTTTGCGAGAAAAGTCGCACACGAATTTGAAAGTGCGGCTTTTCATTTGAAATTTGAAAATTTTGATCAAAAATTTAGTGTATAGTCGGACATTCTCTTTTGTTATATATTCTTGATTCAGTTAACTTCAAGCCAGAGAATTCAGAGTCAGAAATTTAATCTAAAAATAAGGAAATAAGAGCCGTAAGTTTTAAGAATTTGGATGTAACCGCTTTGAATTATAGTGATTTTGCTTGCCTGAAATTACACACTATTTTTATCCCCATGATTTTAAAGCATCATTGTGATTTCACCAAAGCCTAAACCTAAAGTTACCTTAGCCTACATAACCCTTAATTTACTCCTACGTCAATTTTTTCATTAAGAGTTTCAAGCTTCTATAATTTTCTGACGATTTAATCAAGTTTTCTATCAAACCACGGCTTCAAAGACCCCAAACACGGACTAAATTGTGTAAAATGTCAATTCTCAACGTAATACTATCTATGCGTTACGTATTTGTTTCTATTTATAAAGAAAGTGAAGTGGAAAATATAATTCCTGTTACCCAGGAAACAAGTGATTATGCTCGTTTTACATATGCTTGCCTTTTCTGTTTTAGAGCTTTCCAATGAAATCAATGAGTAATAATTCACATTTCACGTAGTTATTAGTTTTAATTTATAAATTTCATAATATTTTTGTTCAAAAGTAATATTTTATCAGCTCGTGTGTTTGTGTATTACATAACAATGCCTTTTTACTTGAACTTTAAAATAACTGTTTTTGCAAACTTTAAACTGTAAAGTTGTTAATTTGTCAAAAACAGAATAATTTAATCAAATTATAATTAATCTAGAATTTTTATTGAATCTCAAAAGTTTGGAGAATATCCAATAACTCAGAATTTAAATTAAGGGAAAATAAACATAAAAAAATATCATGTTAACAAAAAATCCAAAGCAGTTGAAGAGATAGAAAAGTAATATTATTTTATTAATTAATATTATTTTAATTTATTGTCAGTATTTTTTATGATGTGCAAATTTTATGAATATAATGTCTAATCTTCTTTAAATTAGTTCAGCTCGACAGAATAGACGTGCGTTTTAAAGTTTTACGTTTTCATTTCTTTTTAATATTTTTTGTGGGGAAGCGAAACAAGTCACAAAAATACTGTTTAGTATATTTAGTGTAATTTATAATATAAACTTAAAATGAGTAACTATATTCTGGCCTTTATTCCGACTGTAAATCTGCCTCTGCCAAAATATCACATGATTCTTAACGTAGTCTTTTCCACGCATCATTGCGTGGAATATAGTAAACCCAATGCTGTGTGAATTTCAAAACGCAGTCGATATTCTCATCGGTAAATAACGTGCTCAATACATGGTTAACGCTCTCTGTGTTTGTCTTTACTTACCTTCAGATATATAACGCGCAACATTGGCCTTTTTCCACAGCATTGGTTATTGATATGAATCATTTTTTAAAATTTTCTATTTAATAATTTTATTTGCTTTTTTATAACTGAGTATAGTCTAAGTTTACTTATTAACATTTAAAAAAATATCTGGGTAATGTGAGTAAAATACTTTTGTCAATATGAATTTATCCGTGTTATTCATAAGACTTTTGGACTCAGCTGGACTGTTGAAGCTTTTAATTTCGAAATTTCCACATTGAAAATTCAAAATTTACTCATAATTTCGAATTTTCAATGTGAAAATCTGAAATTAAAAGCCATGAACAGTTCAAAAACAGGGTAAAACAAAAACGAACTTTTTAAAGGGATAAATACGTCGAGTCGGAAGACACCGCTTTAATTATACAAGTTTTTGTGATAGGTAAGATATATTTGTCCATAAACTAAACAAATTTGTCAAACCAATTTTCATAAGTAAATATGTCGTTTGAATGCCTGGAGGAATGTATTGCAAGATAAAAAGTGCGATTCGCGTATAAAAAGTATTTATATTTTATAAATTGATTTCCAAGGCCGTCGAATATAAAGAATATCATGGGTGGCGCGGGAGCGCCACGGGGCGATTTAGCCCCGTGGCGCCGCGCCAACCATAATTAGAGAACGTGGGTAAATTTTGAAATTCAGAACCTTCTTCTTCTTCTTCTTCTTCTTCTTCTTCTTCTTCTTCTTATTATTATTATTATTCCAACGCTCCATTCTTAAAAACGATATTCCTCATTCGTTACTGATTGATCAAAAATAAACATGGGCTCATTAGAAAGAAGCAACTTTCTTAGGAAGCACTTTTTTCATTTAGGTCCTTGTTATCGATTTATTGATCAAAATAAAAAATTGAAAATTAGACAAATAAAAACTCCCAACCGCACAATAACAGCCTTTTGGCAACAATAAGGATTGTACAGAGCAGACAACCAACATCCCCTCATAAAAACCGCACAAAAATAGCAGACCGGTTTTAATTGGTGGCAGAAACGGCGCCAGTTCCCAGCGCCATCTGCTTCAACCGCGCGGAAAACGGCAAAAACAACAGAGTACTTTTTTTTAATTCTTGCATTACTGATGACAAAATTAATTCAAAGTTTTATTTATTAAAAAATAATAATAAGCGTCGGTGGCGCGGGAGCGCCACGCGCCGCTAATCATCGGTGGTGCGGGGTGCCAACTGCAATTTAACCCACGGCACCGCGCCAACTATACTTAGACAACGTGAGTAAATTTTGTTATTCATGTTCATCATCTTATTATTATTATTATTATTTTTACTTTAAAAATTATAATTGCAATCATTGGCGCACGGCATCGCGCCAACTATATTTAGAGAACGTAGGTAAACTTTGTCTGGAGCGCATCTGCACCGCACTAACTATAATTAAACAACGTGGGTTAATTTTGTAATTTAAATTCATCTTCTTCTTATTATTTTTTTATTTTATCTTGACAACGGAATGATTATAAACATATGTCATTGCGCAGCTAAAACTATAGTTTATTAGGCTATTTTTTAATTTAATTCAAAAAAAGTGGTAGACTAGCCTTGAAAAATGCTCTAAGAATAGAGCAGGAAAAAGGGGCGATTTTTCCCCGGGCGTATGTTTAGACAGAAAAGATGTAGACTAGTCTGAGATGGACATTATGTGGACTATAGGAAATTTGCATTTGGTTTGGCCAGCTGCTCACTAAATAAAAATTTCTACGATATGATAATGATTTGTTTATACATTGATCTAATCACACAGCACTGTTGCATTTTTTTTTTAGTTTGATGAAATGTCAATTGAAAAAATCATACTCACAGCAATCTTTGACAAGCGCGAAATCGCCACTTTTTCAAATTTATAGTTGTTTCTTAACATACAAATATAACCTTCTAATTGAAAAAGTGGCGACTTCGCGCTTGTCAAAGATTGCTGTGAGTATGATTTTTTCAATTGACATTTCATCAAACTAAAAAAAATGCAACAGTGCTGTGTGATTAGATCAATGTATAAACAAATCATTATCATATCGTAGAAATTTTTATTTAGTGAGCAGCTGGCCAAACCAAATGCAAATTTCCTATAGTCCACATAATGTCCATCTCAGACTAGTCTACATCTTTTCTGTCTAAACATACGCCCGGGGAAAAATCGCCCCTTTTTCCTGCTCTATTCTTAGAGCATTTTTCAAGGCTAGTATTTTAGTAGGGTACATGTGATTTATAAGTTTTTCTATAAAGGTTGTTTCTGTGGAATAATAAACCGGTGTTAACACTTTAATTCTTTTTTGCACTTAAGCGTAGTTTAGGTTTTTGTAGGGTTCACAGATTTATGATGTTTTATTTAAAAATTTATAATGTTAAATATAATTTGCAAGATTAATGCAAAGTCTTTTTGACTTTAGATAATTAATAGACACCAAAAATCGTCCTCAAAGCAATTTGTTTTAAACAAATATAGGTGAATTTAGGTTTAATATTATACTTCGACTAAAGTACCAAAAATCAGAAGTTTGCTTTTGGGTTTTTTTTTTATTTAAAGAAATGTTTATGCATTTTTTTTATTTTAAAAGATCAAGGATCATGAGAAAACTATAAAAGGCCATATTTTTTCAAATATGAAAAACCGGACTTAAACCCCTTGCGATTGTTATCGCAGCTCAGACGCGAAAATCATGTATCGCGTTTCGCTACTTAATGTTTTTGTGAGGCGGAAATCTGGAATCTCAAGCGCAGCAATTCAGTTTAACACTTTGCGATTTTAGAAACCAAAAAACGCGTGTAAAACGCGGAAAAGCTAGTGCACCAATGCACCTTACTTAACCCGGTAAGGACGGGGTGCCTGAATTGGGAAAAATGGTTTTTACCTGCCTCCTACCTGCCTCCTACCTGCCTCCTACCGGCCTCCACCCTACCTCCTAACTGCCTCCACCCTGCCTCCTACCTGCCTCCTACCTGCCTTCGAGGCAGTTTTAGCTGCCTCCTACCTGCCTCCTAACCTGTACATGCTTCAACATATGAGGCAGGGTCACCTGCCTCCTATCTGCATTCAAAGCAGTTTTACCTGCCTCCACCCTGTCTCCATACTGCCTCTGAGGCAGTTTTACCTGCCTCCTACCTGCTACAATGAGACTTCGCGTCTAAGGAGCGATAAAAAAAGGGTGAACATTGAGCTGTGCTGGAACGCTCCTTTTTTACCTTTCCAACGCGCTTTTTAGCGGGAAAAATAAAAAAAATGTTAATGGTAGTTTTTTGTTACAAGCGTTGTGGGCTTGTGGTTATTTTGTTATACTGTCGATAGATTTCAGATTTCAAATCAAGACTTTCTAATATTTCATGATTTGAAAGGCAAAAGCCTTTCAAATCATGACATATTAGAAAGTCTTGATTCCAGTTTGGTAACCAAATTGATAACCGGAGGATGTTGGATTTAATTAGTAAAAAACGTAATTTTATTTAAAAAAACGCATTTTTTACTCAGAACTTAGTTTTGTAGGACCGTTGTGTCGTGTGGCAAACTTCTTAAAGTCAGCTGCAGAAAAATCATTTACTAAAATATGTTTGCTATTATGTTTCGGTTAATTGCTCAATAGATGAAGTGTCTCCTATTGCATTTGATTTAAGGTCGATACAGCCTTGGGAACTTGGAGCTGGAACTTGGAGCTAAAAATAGGGAACTTGGAGCCGAAAGTACATAAAAATCGCTAAAACGTTTAACCTAAGCCTAAGCGAAACCTAAATATAACCCCAAACTAATTTTTTCTTAAAGGCATTTGAGATTTTAGATAATATGAGTTTTGCTTTTCAATAATTATTTGTTATTAATTGAGCGCGGTGTTTAAAGTTTTTGTGAGGCAAGCTAAACTCTGTCTAAAAGCCTAAATGAGCTTACCGCTCGGTTATAACAGCAGCACGCATCGCCCAATTGAAAGTTTATCATATATGAAAGTTTATTGAAAGAAACCATCGCCCAGTTGAAAGGTTCCACAAGCGCTATAAAAATAATATTGTTCCTTTCTATTATTAAGATTATCAGTCTTTAGTTTTTGAAGTCCAAAGTAATATGATTATGAAATGTCCTGCCAATCTGTTTTTGTTTCAATATTATTATTTTAATTTAATGTTGTAATAAATGCTTAAAAACTTTCGAATATTTTAAACTTCAATGCTTCAGCCTTTTTTCATCAACGTAGTATTCGCAATATTGCATTTATACTGAGACCAACATTAATAACCCATTTTTGATCTGAAGTGGTATACACTCAGCGCAGTTGCAATAATGCATTAGCAAAACATGCGTAAAAATGTTTTTCGTTCAGGTTAATATATATTGCTTTGGGCTTTTTATGGGGCGGAGGTGTAATTTCTGGTGTAACATTTTACAGCTTTATTAAAAAATTCAATATAATCCTTGAATCTCACGTATGGAGATTGAAGTCTGCAAAGTGCGTTCGCACTTGTGAATTCCCTTCAATTCTTTGGCTGGAAAACCGCTCAGAAATACTGAACGTACTACATAATACTGAACTGATCATCATATAGAACGTTTGATTAGCTGCTCGTAAACCATGCTTATGCAAACTATACCACACCGTATGCAAATTTGATTGCGTAAGATTTATCAATTGCAATTTTTTCTTTAAGTTTTTGAATCAACCAACTTAACAAATTTCAACAAAAAAGTTTTTTCGTCAGTTTACATATTTCAATATTTTTTGGTTTTTTTTTTAATTATGCTTTTATGCTGAAATTAAAAATAAAATTTTTACAACTTGTCAGTTTCAAAAGTAATCCAAAAAAAAACGTAAATGTTATGAAAAATTTTTCTAAATATTTTTGCTGTTTTTTCTATAATCAAGGAATTGATCGTATATATTGTTTGTGAAATAGGTAACGGAAGGGAGAAATCGAGTGCGCGATTGTGTTCGGAATTCCGCCGAAATTAAAAACCCTACTCTTTTTGAGTTCCAACCAGTTTGATCGTCCTTTTGCCTCCTGAAATCCGCGGACGTGGACGATTTAAAATGAATAAATTTGCCTTTGTCCGACAGAAAATAAACTGACATTTTTGCGCACAAACTTCTGGCAGTATTTTTCTGTCCCGCGTACAGAGATTTTCGAGTTTCAATGTCAAATTTAAAATTAAAACAATAAAGAGAGATTCATCTATATCAATTAATAAAATTAGTTTGGTTGGCTGATTTTTTAATTTTGGCACATTTTCCACTTCTGATAGAATTGCCGAATGTCGTTGTACATGCGTGTGTAATGTCGGATGCAAACAACGCGTACGACCGTTGGCCGTGGTTTCAAGTGTAGTTTTTATTCGAGCACTAACCCACTTTGTGTTATGTAAATAACGTGTTTTTTTTTCTTTTTTTTAACTTAAAAAAAACTATTAATTATTTTCCAAATACGGTTTAAAATATTTATGGCTAATGAAGTAATAAAATTAAGATAATAACATTATAGTGCTACGTTTGAAATGTTCTAATTTGACTTTGGAGAAGCTTTTTAACGATGCCCTGAGCCAAATTTTATGTAGATAGTTGTGTAACTTTCTCTCCCTTAACTGCGCCACTCTCTGTTTACTTTTTACCGCAGATGCGCTGTGACACCTTCAACGTTTGACACTGGTTTACCGCGCGACTAAAGCTAACTTATATTCCAAGTCCTTAGTGTTTTATTATGAAGGTTTTTATAGTTTTCAAGGTTAAGTAGCTTTTGTGTTGTGATTGTTTCGTGTTCTTTTCCTGTTTACTTTTAGTTCTAGGCTTGTCTTGTAGTAATTTTTTCTCTCTCAATATTTAACGAATTTGTGCGTGTGGTTAGTGAACAGTCAAATTTCTTAAATGGGTTTAATCGGATGCGGCGCTCTAATATCGGAGTTGATAAGAGTTTAACAAAATAATTGATTCATTACAACTTTAATTTGTTCTATTTAGTTTTTCTGCGTATTTTCTTTAAATTAAAAAAATTGTAATAAAACGTTTCGAAGTCTATTTTTACTGTGGCTTCCCAGTATTACAGTATTAATTTATTTTTTGTTACATAAATTTCGCTGAAAATTCGAGCAATTAATTTTCTTTTTTGCTAATTTTCTTTCTTTTAGTTAATTCCGTTTGTTTTATCAAAAGTTGAAAAAGCGTAATGCTGAATAAACATTTATTAAATAAAATCCGGGAATCTCATGAAAGGTCTGGAACATGCCTTTCAAACAATTGATTTTCGTTTTTTTTTTGTCAAAATGCGTTCGCAATCGTCTTGGCATTTGCGCTCACTTATCCGGTTGGCGTTGTTTATTGTTTTGAGACGACCAATCCTAGATTCCTATTCCTGTATTAACCTCAAAGCAATTATAAAAAACACATTCTGCATAATAATCTTTGGAAAAAATTATAACTTCTAGATTCAAGACAAAAGAACCTTTTATTTTTCATAAGCCTAAACGAAACATAAAAAATCAAGCTAAAAAACTTTAAAAAAGAATAATTTTTGAAATTGCTAAATACTTTACTTTAAGAAAATATTTTTGGAGGATATTATACAGAAGATAATTTTTCTGGAACCTTTTTAACATTTATAAAAAGCGTAATTGCAATTGAAAAACAAATAACAATATTTTAGTGACAGTAAATAAAAACCTACAGCGTGTTACTGAACTGATATAATATTATGATTGAATTTGGTTTATTTTAAACTTATATCAACTATATATTGAATTTTGTTTTAGTTTCATTATTTCAATAGAATAGCCAACATTTTTGTTACAGTTCAATTTTCATATGTTTTTATTAATTTGGAAATTCATGAAACGTTCAAATTTTGTATGAAAAAGAAAGTGAAATATGGATGGTACTATGGCGTATCCAAGTTCCTACGGTGGTGAAGTTTATATTCAAATGAAAGTGGATATTCTTACAGACGGACCTTATAATCCGGGGGTTAACTTTTTCCAAACTGTTCACGCTGGAGTTCCGGAAGGTAGATGTAACATATTGTTATTAGTTCTTTATTTTTATTATTTTTTTACATATGTAAGTGACGCAAACGAATATTATTTTTGCTCCTCTCCATTATGAAGGAAAAAGCTAATTAAGCTAGTTTGTCCTTTAATCCGACGGACTTACTATGATTTGTATAAAATATAAATAATTAAAAAAAATATGTTACTGCGTTATTGCACAGAGTTTATCATAAAATTCGATAATGTCGGGACACGAAAGTCGTTTTAAAAGAATATTTAACAAAAAACGGTGTTTTATAAAACCGCAGTTCCAAACCCAGTGGGATTTTATGATGAACATTGCTGGCTATCACTGTAACATTCCTTTATTACTATACACATTTGCTGATAAATATAAACTAAACTGAGTTTTTGAGTATGTTAAAAAACAGAACGGGAAAAGGGCCCAAATCATTTTGGACGTATCTTTTAACATAAAATATGTAAAACGGTAATTTGGAAATCCGATTGAAAAAGCATGGCTCAGAAATTTCTTTAATAATCGCGAATTGGACATTTTTATATTATTTTAATAACAAGGTTGTGTTCTTCATACTGCGAAACGTGTCGAAATAATTTAAAATAAAAATAACAATAATATTGGATTTAGGGTCGATGGAGCCTTGGGAACTTGGAGCTGGAACTTGGAGCCAAAAATACGGAACTTGGAGCCGTAAGTTTGGAACTTGGAGCCGAAAATAAAAATCGCTAAAACGTTTACCTAAGGCTAAGCGAAACCTAAATCTAACCCCAAACCATTTTTTTCTTAAAGGCTCCAAGTTCCCATTGCTCGTGGCTCCAAGTTCCCAAAAATTTTCCATGGCTCCAAGTCTCCGCTTGTGGCTCTAAAGACCCCGTACCTAACATTGTTTGAACATAATTTTTTAATTCCCATTCTTATAATGACCAGTAATTTTAATTACTGCTATATGCGCGCAGGGAAATAAAGCCCGTTTAGCGTTTTCAAAAACCGCCTAGTATGAAAATTATTGCACTTCGTAAGAATGGTGAATTGCCATGCCATTTGACCAAACTACATGTGTTTTTTAATAAAATAGTGAAATTTCCCGGAGTTCCGGAGCTCCGCACTATGTCTATACTAATTTAACTAAAAAAAGAGTAATATTTTATTCCAAAAATATTACTCCTTACTTACTAGGCTAACATTTTAAAAAGCCTTTTTTAAAAAATGTTAAACAAGCATTGTAAAAATGTACCTAAAATAACTAGGACCATTTCAAGGTTAAATAAATCGTAAATTACTCATCTCATTTAATGGGCGGAGCTCCATCTGCTTTGAAATTAATGGAGGGAGCAAGAGCGCTGAAACATGATTTATTTAGACTTTAGGTTAGGCTTAGTTTAGAGTGTTAACCGCATTAAACTGGCAACTCAAATTTACAATATTTACAGTTCCAAATATGTTTTTGGCTCCCAGCTCCAGCTTTATATTTATAAGTGTCTCCAATAACAAAAACATATAAAAAATTCAGAAGAATAATTGTAATATTTTCCCTCGTATTAAAAAGCAAGTAACACGCGCATATAAAATGCGATCGTAAAACCAAAAGTAAAAAAAATGTTTTTGGTTAGGTTTAGGCTTACCGATAGATTTTAACGATTTTAAACGTTTAGCTCTAAACGCCCTATTTGCGATTTTAAGTTCATTTTTTTCTCCAAGTTTTCTCGGATTTAAACCACGTCACGGACTACTGTTTCGTAAACATACCTAAAATTTATACTTTTTTAAAAGAGTCATCGAAATAATGCGGTCCTGTAAGGATTCTACGCTCAACTGTGCTGCTGCTATTTAGCATAACTTTTTTTGGTTTACTAAACTCATTGTAATTATCAATTGTTTCAGGAATGACTGTTCAATGTGGTTCGCCGCCTGGGCTACCTGTAGCGCCACCTTTGAACTCTTCAAAAATGCTTTCCTGGCCAGGACAAGACTATGATGCAAAAACTGCAGCCGACAAAAAGAAACCTACGAACGAAAAAGTTCGCATGAGACAGTCAAAACAGGACAGCGGAACCACCAGCGATGCTTCGTCGCAAATTTCTAAAGCACAAGGTTCTCTTGACTCTCCCAGACGTCGTAGACCATCTAAAACTCGTCAAAAAACTCCGATTATAACAGCAAAAGACGAAACTTCTTCAACGCTTACTGACAATGACATTAATACTGAACACAATACAACATTTCGTTCAGAATCTTTGGAACAAAATAAAAACTACAAAAATACTGTCGACGAATTTATTTCTTTAAGAAAATCAGAGTTTCCATCCAGCAAAAATGAATTAAGCCATCCTGTTCCAGCTCCAAGGAGACTTAGTTCTAATGCTTTCAAAGACCATGCACCACTGGTGTCAACCCAAGTAAATCCACAGGATGTGATGATTAACACATTCGATGACAATCAAGGAAGTCGATTGTCGGTCGCTAATAATACCACGCCCAGGCTAATTAGGGAAATAGAAGAAACCCTTACCACAACTCAAATGCGCTTTAAGAAAATACAAGGGACCGTAAGCACTCCTCATTATCAAATTCCTCCAGGTTACAGGGGTTATGCCACCACTGGAGTACAAACACCAAAACAAAGAGTTTCCTTTGATCACCAGGAGATATTGCATACAGAAGCCTGGCATAATCGAACTGAAAGAGGTCCTTATACCGAGATCGGAGCCAATGCTCCCTCTGTATTTAATACTAGCCAAAAATTTCCAATCCAAAAAATGTTACAAGAGCCAAAAAAAATTATTTCTCCGAGTACCTCTGTCGCGATACATGGAGTTAATAATGGCATTGAAACTACAATAGATGATCCCGGGGTATGCGAAGCTGAAATTCAAGCTGATATTTCTGAACACCCGACTAAATCTCAATCAAGTTTCTACCCACAAAGAGATAGTTACGAAACAATTATTGACGACCCAGCAGATTTTGACACTCAAGAACCACAAATTGAGCTCACTTCAGTTGGTATTCAGGCCCACAGAAGCTATGAAACATTAATTGACGATCCATATCGACCAAAAACTCCACCTCGGACATACACAGTTTCAACAGAAACACAAGTTGATATAGAGCCAGAACAATCTCATTCTGAAATAAGCGATAATTTTTCTCAATCAAGTTACACATCAAAAAAAGATCTGCCTAAAAAATTAGAAAATAGCCAATTGTCTATAATTGATGATCCTACCCGACCACCGTCTGCATCTTTTTTGTCATCAGGTGATTTTGGTGTTCCTTTATTAAGCACGGATTTTTCTACTTCCCCAGCAGTCACAAACAATAGTCTCAATGATTTGGACACACGTTACAATAAAATTATGTCATCATTAAAAACACAAAGCAGTTCTTCTCATGGCTCTCAAATTTTAGAGACGTTAGATTCTAAGTCGACCATATGTGACTCCAAAGTAGAGGAGATTAAATCTGATTATAAAAAACCGGAAGTATACAAAAACAATGTTTCCTCATCTTTTGTTAATTCTAAAACTTCCGGATTGGATTTACATGTTTTTAATACAACTAGTGATTTTACAGAGAATGATATAAAATCTAACAACATTCCTGTTACTTTTAATGAACATACTGTGGTACCAAATATTCATGTCAATAATCCTGTAACTCCTGTCACATCGTCAAGTAAAATACAACAAATACAGGAAAATGAAGATTCAAGCCGTCATTCTATTAGAAGCTATCAATCAGAAAAAATTGATCAGTCAAACACGGTAATATCACTAAATGAAACTGAAGAAAATGAAGAAGAAGTCACAACTTTTTATGAAGAAATTATTACCACTACCTCCGTTTTTCCTCCTCCAGTCGGCTTAGCTAAACCTAACAGGTTTCCTGAAATAGAAGAGTTAGATGAAAGCATTGACAGTCTACCGGAACCACCAAAACCCTATTTCGAGACTTATTTTAATGATAGTAAAGAGAGTCTTCCAGATCCCCCTTCAAGTCAATTACAATCAGCAGAAAATCTAAATTATGTTGAAAGTACAAAAAACCGAAGACGTATGCCTGCTGTAGCAATTTTCGAAATGTACACTAAATCAGCTTCAAAAAGCCCTAGTCCTAATTTGTTTTCCTCTTCACGCCAGTCTACAAGCTCAGAAAACGTGCAATTGAACACTTCAAAAGAAGAAAATTCTGCTGACGATGTATGCACTGGAGTAAAACCAAATTTTGACACGAAAGAAAACAGTAAAACAAAAAACGAATTTGCTGGCAATAAGCATTTCCTTAACACAACAACTCATTTGAATTCAAAAGCCTACGACAATTATTCCCAACAAATTTCGCCTAAAACCAATATAGAAATAAACACTGTTTCGTCCAGAAACTCAATTGATAGTGAACGAAGTTCTGTTAGCGATGCCATGCGAAAACGCCCAATGCTGGCTCCTTCTGTAAGCTCTAGACAGACTGGGTCTGAAATGGGAGAAGAAAATATGTCAGATTATATGCAAGGTCGTTTAACTCCTTTGGGCCGCATGGGAAGCTATGCAGAAAGCACTCTTTCACGTGACTCTGTGATAAGTGAAACCTCAATGAAAGCTGATAAATCTCACCCGCTATATGATTCAGCAGGTGGAAGGACTCCCTTGGAGAAAATTCCTGAACGAACTCGCGAGGACTCCAGCAGTAGTCAGAGCAGGACCCACAGTAGCCGTAGTTTTGCGGATATAATTGGGATGTCCGGCAATGATGCCAGAATTAACGCTACTGTCAGCTCACATCCATACAAACAAGATACCATTGGCAGTAACACATCAATATCGTCTTATGGAAGCTTTAGCCAAGAACCTATACATCAAGCTAAAGTTTTGACTAGAAGAACAGGCGATTTCTTGAGCTCTACTCCGTCACCTTATGGTGAAGTTAAAAAGTCTTCAGCTGGTGAATTTTCTAATCCATTTGCAGACAGAATCAAAAATATGTTTGAAAAGGAGACATCGGAAAATGCAGAAAAAAAAGAGACTACATGTAAATCTCCTATGACTACGGCTTTGTAGTGTACACTTTTTATATTTTGTTTTAATTTTTATAGATTTTTATTTATAATGATATTGTTGCTAATAAAGTTAATTAAAGGCAAACCAAACGTAGCTGCAACAGTGTGTTCACGTGTTCATTAAACAACTATTTTCTTTTTTATGTCACAAAATAAGAATTATTCCTAAACTACCATCTGAAGTTGATTTCTTCTTCAAATCTTTCATTTTCTGAATTCTGATTGGCTGATATGAGTGACGTCAGATTGTCGTGATTTAAGTGGTTACTTAATGTGGGGCATTTTTCAGTCCAACGAACAACTGTTGCAGCCACGTTGGGTTTACCTTCAGTTCGTTTACAAAAAGTATACTTTTAATACTTTTACTTTTTAAAATACTTAATCCTTTTTTAAAAATCAGCGATTTAGCAAAATATTGACAATATTATTTTACAAGTTTAATAATCCTTTTTTAACATATCAATAATAACTATAACATATCAGTACATAATTAAAAAAATCATTATTTCCGCTATACCTATTGTAAAATTGTATTTGCAATGAATGAATCTAACGTAAAAAATAGTTTGCATTGCATAGTGTCGTTTAATTTGCATAAGCATGGGTCGCTCGCCGTTGATTTACGTTCAGCATGTTCTGCGCGGTTTTCCAACCAAAAAATTAACTGGAGTCAACTGTTGGAAATGCATCTACTATACCTTTATCTTCCTTGTGTAAGATTCAGGAATTGAGTGGACTCTATATAAACAACGCTAAAATATCATGAATTATACAACTTAAAAGGTAAAAAATTAGTGCGGAAGAAACTTTTAAAGAAGTTATGTCACAAATCAAATTCTCATATCGCCCAAAACACACTACTCTTTTAATGCTCAACCGATCGAGCTAAAATTTAAAAATGCGGTAGCCTTGTAATGGAGCACTCTAAATACCAAATTTGAATTAGATAGGTTTGGTATTAAAGGAGCAGTCCGGTTCGGGCGGTATAAGAATCTGATTTGTGACAGTGCTTCTTTAATCTAAATAAATTTATAAATATATATAATTTATTAGTATGGTTTCTGCTGGTGCAATATTTTCCAGTTTAGTTTTTGAACATATTTAAAATGTTTTAACAAATCAAATAGTATTAAACAATTAAAAAATTCTTTAAAGGGCAATCTGCGTTCTTTGGGAAGGAAGTAGATTATCAGAAAAGGCTGCAAACGCATTATTGCTGGGACCGTCGTGTCGCACCTGCAGACTCTTAGGACCAATATGTCTCGGGACCGTCGTGTCTCTCTCCCGTTTACTAGACTTGGCAGACCTATTTATTGTCGTTGGAAGGTTTTGTTGTTGGAATTTTTGATTGATCAATAAATCAATAACAAGAAGCTAAAAAATTGACTCTTACAAAAGTTTGCAGTTTCCTTTTCTTTTGAGGAGCCCATGTTTATTTCTGATTAATTAGTAACGAAGAAGTAATATAGATTTTAGGAATTGAGCGTAAGAATAATAATAATATGAAGAAAAAGAGAGTAAACATGAATTACAAAATTTAAACACGTTCTCTAAACATCAATTATATTTTTTTATTAACGTGCCGCCGTGGGACTAAATCGCCCTGTGGGGCTTCGGTGCTATGCTGACAGCAATCTTTAACAATTGCTAAGTTGTCACTTGTGAACATCATTTTGTCTGAGCATATCCCCGCTGAAAAATCGCTCTTTTTTCCTGTTATATTTAAATAGAGGATTTTTTAAGACTATGTAATAAATTTTTTTAATCTATGACAAAAATTAGGTATTTCAGAAAAAAATCTGATTTTAAGATTTAAATAAATTTTTTACGTATTAACTAAACCGGTGTTTTAAGATTATCTCTCTTATAATGGACGTGAAAGTTTTTGTGTTTTTGTTAGTTTAAATTATTTAAAAATTTAAATCTATTTCCATATAAACGCTATCTGTAAATATCTGTTAATTGAAGTGAAATTTATGCGAAAATGTGTAAATTATTTCCAGAATTTAATTTATGTATTATTTAGTTTTAGACCGTAGAAGTATGTAGTTTTGCTTATGTTTCCCTTCATTGTCTATGTTCATCACACGCTGGCAAAGCCTCACTGGTTTTGTGAATACAATTTATAAGCTCTAATTCTAGCAAAAGACGAAACAAAGTTTCGAAAAAAAGCCTTATATTAAATGGAATAGTATAAAGATACATAAGTCTAAAAACTAAATGCCAGAAAAGACTGAAACAAGTTTCTTTAAAACCAGTAAATTAATAACAGATTTTGTGAAATTTTCAGAAAAACAAGA
>JASAMX010023250.1:0-12609 GCA_030248175.1 Microlaimidae sp. YZB2_3 | reverse complement strand
TTTGGGCCATGAAACAAGCAAAACGTTTTAGGTCTCAAGTTGTCTGCTCTTACAATACCAAAAAAAAAAAAGATTAATAGACCTTTAAAAAATTATTGGGTTTAGAACGCAGATAAGCAATGGCAGAGAGCTGTAAATTTTCTTTCGTCTATTTCGGAGTTGAATTACATGTCCCAGTTGGTGCTACTCATGTACGAAGATCCTACCAAAGACACTTTCTCCGCTGATCGCTTTCACATCGAGCTTCTCTTCTCTCCTGGTCTTTTCCCCATATTTCTTCAGCCCAAGCCCGGAGTAGTCGGAAAATATAGGTAAGATAATATATTTTAAATTTACGGAGACGGACAATTGATTGTAAATATTTGTGATTGTTGTGGCATAATAATAATTCCATTGAGCCTTTCTTGTTCCTTGGATTTTTATTGTATACACGTCACCATCATAGGTGTTTTTTTTTTTGGGAAGAGGGGTCCACCCCCCTAGAGCCAAAATTTCGGACCCCCTCTCCTAGAAAAAATCCAGGGGGACCCCCCTCCCGTCCCCCAAAGCTTGAGAGCGGTCCGGCCTGACCCCCTAGCGAGGCTGAACCACCTCCCGCTCCCCCCTGCCGACCAATTTAGAAGTATAATTTTGTTATTTATTGTCAGAAACACGATTTTTTAGTAAAAAAAAACAGTGTTTAAATACACTTAGGCTGTTTTTATTATATAAAATTCAATAATAGACCGAAAAACACTTAAAGTGATTTAAAAAAAACTTTGTTAAAAAATCTGACCCCCCTGGACCCCTAAATTTAAAATCTTGCACCCCGGGTCGACCCCTCCCCCCCGCCTAAAAAATTTTGGCCTTTCACCCGTGGGTGGACCCCTCTCCCTAGCGGACCTGACCAAAAACACCTATGGTGATCGATCATACTGGTTAAGTGGATCCGGAATGAGGGAGTAGGGGTGGGTTAAACCCCTATTTAGGGGGGGGGGGTTGAAGTTTGAACCCGCGGCAAAAAAAAATTAATTCATGCTTCTATTACAATCATAGGTGGGCAGCCTCCCGGATTTTGGGGGTGGTATACCCAAAAAAGGCAGCCTCCCCGAAATTTGGGGGGGGTTGTCTTGTCCCAAAAAACTCTTAGGATATACCTCAAATACCCCATTTTTAGCGTTTTTAGTACTACGGCCCCTCAAATTTTAGAGGGGGTGTCCGGGGTACCCCCAAATTTTAGAGGAGGAGGTGTCGGATATAATCGGGATTTTGGGGGGGTATAACGCCCCAACTCCCCCTGCCCACCTGTGATTACAATTATTATTTTTTTATTTAAGGAGTCGCAATAAAGTGTTTAAAATTGATGGAAAAGATGGAAAAGATGTTTCTCCCAATGCAAATTACGATTGTATCGGAGTGGCTGTGCCTGAACCAGATCGTACTAACCAAACAGATGACGTAAGTTTTTAGTAACTTAACATATAATATTTAGAAGCTAAGCGGAAAAGAATTGCACTTTTTTCTTATTTTCCTATTAAATACAAATTTTTTACAGATTAGGTTTTAAGAATATTACCATTCAAAGTATTTTATTTGTTATTACTTAATATGTTTCTATTTATTTTTGGTCTATCCTATTAATATTAATTAAAAAAGGCATTGAATTTGGCGACGTTCGGCGCATTAAAATCTGCCCCTACCCCATATTCCTTATTAAGGGGCAGGGACAGATTTTAATGATGCGCTGAACCATATTATTTCTTATTTAAATTTTCTGTTTTAAACATCATTTTCTATTACAGGACACATTAGACGAAGTTAGTGAGGAAGATGATCAAAACGAATTTGGAAAGGAGATGCAAGAATTTAAAACAGTATCTTTAGGAGAGGTGCAGCAACAATTTAGTAAGAAAAATAAATTAATGTTGTGTTGTTGTTTTTTTATTTCTGTTTTACAAAAAAACTGTTGAAGTATTTTCAATATCAACTAAACAACACTATTAAAATTCCAAATTGTGATTTGAATAAAATAATGTAAAGCAAAATATTAGAAAAAGAATTTGCAAGTGAACTTGATGTTAATATTTTTAAGCGTAAAAAAATAATATTAAATATTTTTACAAAAACTGTAGCAAAAGAAGAAATAGCGATGCACTCGCCTCCTGGGACGCCAAAGCCGGAAAGAGCTGTGGAGAGTGGTCCTGTAGTCAAGTCTCTGAGTGACGCTGCAGTTAATACCAGTAAGTTTTTTGTAACTTTGATTAATCCCGATTTCAGCCACTTTTTACCCTGGGCTTTCGTTGATCCTTACTACTTATCAATGGTTGTGGGCGCGTTGCTTGTTTTTGTTGTCTCAATTTTTCATAAAATGCACATTCTGCATTTCGCTGATTTACTATTTTTGGGTTTCAAAATTTTATTAAAGGTGATATTTAATATTCTTAGCAAATAACTAGCAAATAACACTTTAACAAATTAATAAAATTAATAAAAAACTTTTTTCTCTTTTTAAGATTGCTTAATTTGCCAGTTAAAGTAATATAATAAATAATTTTTCTTACCAGAATGATTTTTATGGGGTGGATGTTTTGAAGTTTCGGTTTTAAAACAGTGTTTTAGTATAATACTTTACTTTAAAAATCAAAACAATCGTACTATTTGTTTTTATTTTAGACAAAAACGTTTTTGCAGAAATATTAATTTAGACTGGAGAAAATTAAGTAAACATATTTCGCCAACAAAAAATGATCTGGCGACAATTATATCAGTTTCAGTATAATTAAGATTAAAATCTATTTACCAAAGAGTTCATAAATTTATTTTTATCCACCAAAATTATGTTTAAAATTTTTTTAGTCCGTATTATTTTGCACAGAACATTAAAACTTAACCAAAACGCTTTTTTGGCACTGAATTATATTGAAACAGACTAGGCCTCTAATGTCTAAAAATAAATTAAACGTTGGTAATACATCACCACAAAAAAAGTAATAAAAGCAAAAAAATTAGATTTGAGGCGACATTTTTTTCTAAAAAAGTATTTTTAATTCTTAACTATTAGTGTATTATTTTGTTTTAATTGCTTAAATTGTAAAACATATTAAAAAATTCCTAAATCTAAAAATAATTTCTTCGTTTTGTCATTTATTTTTACAAAAAATGAATATCAAAATGATAGGTTTGTTTAAAACGATGTCAAATATTTGTGGCAAGAATTTGTACTTGCAGAAAAAATAAAAACTAAAGCCTGTAAGATTTGTTGTCAATGCACAAATTTTTCCATATAAATTATAAGTAAAAATTTTCGTTTAGATTCTTTGTCTTTGACACAAAAATGTAGTTTAAACTGCACATAAATTTAGTATTGCATTAAACCCACAAATTAAGTATTGCATTAAATGCACAAAAAATATTTTATTGCAAATCACACAAAAGTCTGCTTAACTCTTTTAAAACGTTTAAATTTAAAATTTAATTTAATAATTTAATAGAAGTTAGTGAAAAATGTTATATTTCTAATAATGCATGTTTTGTATTTTATGCAGCTGTAAAAATTTAGCTTGAATTATTATTATACATTTAGAATCTGGAAAAAAATTTTAAAAAATGAACTGAAGCGTTGTCCTATAATTTTGATGAACTTTTTTAATTGTAAAATTTTTTTGGTTTTTTTCCTTACAGTAATAACTTATGTATTTAAGATTAAATCCAATGCATGAGCATTTAAAACGTTTAAAACTTCACTTTTTTGCTTAAATTTCAAAAACCGGTCGCATTCAAAACGTCCTTAAAAAATCGAGGTGATTTTCTTTAAAATTTGCAGGCAATACTCTAAAAAAATGTTCACCAGTATGCATACAAAGCGGCATTTTTATCTTTTTATAATAAAGACGTTTTGCTTTTTGGAGGACAATTTTTACCGTATCTGCCATAGTGATGGTATACATCACTTTTTAGTAATTTTAAATAATTACAAACATAATTATGTAGTATAAGCTAAACAGTACACACTGATATAGCGAACGCATAAATCCGTTGCGTTTTTTTTAATTATAACGCTCTTAATTTTTTTTGTCTCTAGACAGACTATTTGGTCAGAAACACAGACGACATTTTTGTACAGACTATTTAAATCTAGAATAAAAAAAGTTTATTTTTTCAACGTTTAACCAAAATCTTCGTTTTAAAATAAGTATTTTTTTTTAAATTTAAAATATTATTTACCTACTTGGTTGTGTAATAGAAAACAGCAAACATATTATGAAAAAAGGGTTAAAAACAAAAAAAAACATGCCACAAAGGCTTGTAAAAAAAAATTTAAAATTAACCAAATAGAAAAATAACAAATTTTTGCATGCCCCTAATGTTTATGAAAATAATCAATTCGGAATCAAAATAATGCTTGGTAAATTAATAAAGTTTTTTGTCTAAAAAGGCAAAAAAAGTGTTTCGCTCCAAGCATAGACACTTTTTATTATTAAGCTTTATGCCAAAGTGTCCCTTCCTGCGAAGGCAAATAAAAGTAAAAATTAAGAAAAAATAACTAATTACGTAAACATAAAACAAAAAAAATTTTGAATAAAAAATATTTAATGACCTATCTTATTTTTGAGCTCATCAGTATGCAAAATAAAATACGTCCACACAATACCAAAACTTATCAAGTAAATACAAAAAGAAAAATAATTATTAAGTTAAAAAACAACAACAAAGAACATGCGAACGCGAAAAAATAAATAAAAAAACCTCGAAAACCTTACACGCGTGTTTCACGCGCTACACAGGTGTAGTATTAACATACATCGGGTGATCAATAAATGGTATTGTAACCTTACTTAACAAAAGGCCGCAATTAATCTTATGTTAATAACAAAAAATTTTCTGTTGCACAACGAGACATCTAGAAGCTTTTATAATACAAAATATAAATTTTAAAGAACTTATAATACAAACAAGTAACAAAACAATTCCATCATTAAAAGATCCAATTTGCGTTCACAAAAAATAAAAATGCACCGTTAACTGGCAGAACCAGAAACGGGATTGAGCTTTGATTGAGCTTTGATTGATTGAAAAAGAAATGAGCTGATTTAACTAAAATGCAAAATATTTGTTGGGTCTGCTTTTTTTCACAGGTGGACATCTAATCTATGTGAATCACGAAGAAGGTAGGCAACGTTTCCTAAAAAGCTTTCGTTTTTAATATTCCTACAAAATTATTTACGTAAAAACGTCGAAAGAAAAATTTTGTTGTATTGGACACAGCATTTTATAATTTTTGGAGTTTTTTTTTTGCGAAGTAGCATCGTATCGTGCTAATCCATGCTAAAAATTGTTAATATAATTTTAGTGCTTGTCGTTTTAAAATATTAAATATTTTTTCACATTTTACTTTGCACTAGTAGTTTTGAGGGATTTCTTTCAGCAAACATTGGAACTTTGGTGGAAACACGACGAAGTCTAGAAAAAGAAATTGAGAATCCGACCAACAGAAGAGAAAGGGGAAGCAGCTTAGGAGAAACTGTTGCTCGTATGTTTTTATAGTTAGCTCGAGTAGATTGTTCATCAAGCTGGCGTCACATGGCTGTTTTAGCGGTTTGTATGGCCAAATATTTTACTAATACCACACTTTCTATAAAACCCGCTGGCTTTGATTTGCTTTGTATGAAACTTTGTGTAAATTTGCAAAACTTTTATAAAATAAAATGCACACTGGAAGAATTTCTACAAAAAAGTCTAACATAAAAAATTTGCTATTTTGTATTTTATTATTGAAATATAGACATTTTTATAGCTTTATTGACCATTGTGTTTTCATCTATATGAAAATTGATTTTTTACGTTTTGTATATTATTGGCACTGGGTTTTAAATTAAAAAACCAAAAATTGATAAAAAATGACTATACTCATAAATATCCATCCATTAGATAGTTTGAGCGAAAGTTTTTTGTTGATTTTTTTATTCTAAGTAGAAATGTCTTCAGAAATGATTTGGTCTGGATAAAAAAAACTAAAATGAGCATCATATCGCCAATAGAAGAGTTCAGTCAGATTACAATCATCAGTGAATAACTAAGTTAGAATATTATGTTGACCATAGGCAGACCTGTGCACAGTCTGGAAATGCCCCCCCCCGTTTTATTGGAGGATTTGCCCCCCCTGTTTTATTGCCCCCCCCCCCCCCCCCCGCCGCCAAAAAAATGAAAAAGTACCCTAAAATTATGACGTCATTTTGTACCTATGATGACGCCATCATCGCAAATTTTTTGCAGTTTTAGCCTATTTAAATGTATTTTAAGCCAGTTTAAACCTACTTTTACCTTATTTTCGCTTTTTTTGTCCCTTTTTTCTCTTTTCCCTTCTTTTTTTTTCCCCTTTTTATCTTCCCCCCCTGCTTGCCCCCCCCCGTTTTATTGCCCCCCCGTTTCGAAAAAATTGCCCCCCCGTGCCGTGCGCCCCCCCCCCGTTTTGGCCGTGCCCCCCCCCCCCCGATAAACTACCGGGGAGGCGGCTTGCACAGGTCTGCATAGGTGGGCAGCCTCCCGGATTTTGGGGGGTATACCCGACGCCCGAAATTTGGGGGGTGTCCCAAAAATTTTTTGGGGGTATACCTGAAATACCCCATTTTTAGCATTTTTAATACTGGAACCCCCCAAATTTTAGGGGGGTGTCTGGGGTACCCCCAAATTTTAGGTGGGGTGTCGGCTATAATTTAGATTTTGGGGGGGGGGGTATAAACTCCCCCAACCCCCTCTCCCCCTGCCCACCTATGGTGTTGACAATGCTTTGTTTTTCTAAAATTATACCCCTCCGTTAGTGTTATTAACTCGCTTATTACAATCATAATCTTATTATTACTTATTACAATCCACAACTCGCTCATTATCCTTTCACATATCATTTGCATATAGTTTATAGTTTTTAAAAACTTTTATTTCGTAGGACCTTTCGACTTTTGAATATTTATTTAAGTATAATGTCAAAAAATCGGTCGATGCAGGCGGTTAACAATTTTTAGATACAACCTTAAAATTAATTTTGATTTCTTTAAGAATGATCGTGGGCGTAGCCAGGGAGGCGTCAAGGGGGACTAGAGACGACACCACCCCCCTCCTTTGGACAAGCAATGGTAAAAATTTGGGGTCCAGGGAGCCATTCGTAAAAAACTTTTTAGCGCTTCATTCCGCTTAGCGTTAACAATATCATTATATTAAAAAAGCGCGAATGTTCAGATTATCTTTTTAAAATTTGTATCGATAGATAGATGACATGACAATCTATCCAGCCATACAGATTCATTTCATAAATTTACGCATGACAAAAATAACAGCCGGTGGCCGAAATTAAGGCCTGGTCGACTTTAAGTCAATTATTATAAATTGCCTGCAATAAAATCAACTAAACTTTTTGTTTGAATTTTCTCAAACTCATTTTTTCTACTCAGTAAGTTTTGTTATAAATTTATTCATTTCAACTAATTTTAATTTCAACAAAACGTTTCTTTTTTAAAGCACTACCTAAGTTAATTAATTATTAATTTTTTTAAAGAAAGATAGTTCTTGCTGTGATTTTGTTGTTAAAAACCTCATTTTTGGAAAGATTTTAGGTTTATAAAGATTTTTACCAGGTTTACTGCGCGCTACTGGAGCAAATTTTGTTTTTTTTACAAAAATTTTGCTTAAATGCATGACTGAGTTATGTGTGTTTTCCTATGAAAGTGTTTCATACATTACCCTCAGCTCTCTTTAATTTGTGATTGACTGTACCAATCAATACAATTAAATCAAATGATGTGCAAATTTATCCTTAGCACAAAAAGTTATAAAATGCTTTATTGTTGTGCGCTTATGATAACATTTAAAGTTTAAATAAATTTTTATGTAAATTTTTTACAACATTTTTAATGTATTTTGCAATAATCAACTCTCAAATTTACAGTATTGTTATGGTTCTTTTAGCTTATCGCAAGCCTTATAATTCGAAACATCATACGGTCAATCTTCTTTCAGGTGAGAGCTTCTTTTTTCCCTTTGGTGCTTCTTTATGCTTGCTGTTCCCATGCGTGAGCGGCTAAAATTTTATTGTAGATTATTATAGTTCCGGAATTATTACAAAATCTATTATATTCAAAAATTCCTAAAATTTTTGTTTACTTTCTGATTGAATGGTTGTTTAAAATAACCACCACAATTTTAGTGAAACATAAATTTTGTATTCAACTTAAGTTCATTTAATTATCAAAAAAAACTATTTTAATCTATTAAATCAAAACACTAAAACTAAAAAAAGACTGAAAATCAGGTTTTATAGACATAAATTTAAAAAAATATTCAAAGCATGTAGCAACTAAGCTATATTATTTGTTTTCCAATATTCTAATAATTTTTACTGGCTTGCTAAAGTGTGAATTTACCCACGCTCACTTCATTAAATAAGTACGATATTGTGCTTTTTATTTTCATTGATTAAACAAAATTTACCCATAGTTGGTTTGAACTTTTTTCTAGTTACAAATACCTTGGAAATAAAGGTTGAAGTAAATGATTTTTTTTTTAAATTAGTCACTATAAACTCAAAAAAAATAAATATTGTGTAGGTAAAATCTATTTTAAAATAAATATGTCATATTCAACATTTTTATGATAAAGAACGAGTGACCTGGCGCGGGAAGTTTCCTAAAGAAAAAATATGGTTAAATCGATCCTAATAGGATGATAAAAACCAAAAAGTGTAAAAATGGCCAAAAATTAAGATTTTAAACTAAAATATAATAATTAAGTTGTATTATTGTTCAAATCAAAAAAAGAAATTCAAATGTTTGCAAATAGTTAATATTTTTGTATTTGATTTTGTATACATTTTATTATTGTACATGATCGTCATTACTATAATTATATTATTTCTTCAAAGTTTTACTTATGTATAACTTTTATTCAAAAAGACGTGTTAATTCTTTTAAATTAAATTTTTTTCAAGTAACAATTGTTTAGTGTTTTTAGAACATAATAAGCTCATTAGTACAGCTGTAATAAGTGGATGTCTTAGCGGACGTGAAAACGATCAAAAACCCGCCGGTATGTCAAATTTTATGAACAATAATCGGAAACTATTAAAAAACTTTTAAATAATTCATTGAAACTCTGTTTAAATCGCATGTTGCAAGGGTTGCTTCTTATTTACCCTTGTACTTTACTATAACTAGGGAAGGGATGTGCCCAGCATCCGCATCAACAAATTTCTAAGCTGACATCCGCAAATTTTTATGTTGTTTATATTTAATTCTAAAATTACATAATGCATTTTTATAGAATTCTTCCAAACTAAAATTTTAAGTTCTAAACTAAGTGTTTTGGCACTTAGTTACAATAGTTGCAAAAAGAAACAAAAATGCAATAAAAATGCTTTTTATCCTAAAAGTAGTGTTTTTTACCTATTTTTTTCTTTTAAAATTGAAAACCTATATGGGTGAAATGCACTCCAAAAACGATAAGGTAAGAATGCATTAAATAGACATCCGCATCTGCGGATTTCTATTTCCAAAAATCGGCATTCGCATATGTCAAAAAATGACATTCCAGCACATCCATAATAACTATAACACGGTAAAAAATTATAAAAAAACATTGTTTTTATATTTGATTTTTTTGGAACTGGATATTAAACCGCGTACAAAAACAACTCTAATAATACTATTAGTTAATTGTACATAAATGAGCAAAGAAAAAGCTTAAAGCGTTACAGCCCCATTCCCCCAAAATCTCCAAACAGCTAACTGTTCCATATAATCTTCTTTTCAAAACGCCCTCTGTAATCTTCGCCACACAGTCGTGGCATTTTGTCTGACCGCGGTTAATTATAAAGTCTACCGTAATTAACACTATCTGCTACCTGGTCATTTATTGGTGAGACTAACAATAAAAAAATGACTAATCATATTATGACCGGACGTGGGTATTATGTTGATCACGGTAAAGTTTATGCTCAGCATTATGTCAATTTTCTTCGTAATTGACGATTGTAATCTTATATTTCACTTTATTTATAAATTTTTCAACGATTTATGAGGAATATTCATGCTAAATAAAACTGTAATGTTGGGCGATTTTCTCAGAAAAATAGCTTATTACTTGACGTTTTGAAAATACCCAGCAGGTTTCTTCTTCAGAAGAATAGTTTTTCTATAACAAAAATAGAATAAATAAATTTAGATATAAATACTTTAAAAAAAATGTCAGTAAAACGTATATTATAGTTACATAACAAAAAACTGTCTGTTATTTGTTAAAACATTTTAAATAAGCACGATAATAAAAAACATTTTTGTAAAAATGGGAAGAAGAACAGGAAACAAAAACGAATCATTAACAGGTCTAAATAACCTAAGACATTAAACAAGTTTTTCTAATGTGCCAAAATTTTAAAGACGAAAAAGTTAAGTAAAGAACAATAAAAGAGACGCGGAATTCTCAGTTGATGTTAGATTGTTTGTATACGTACAAAAATCCTACTGAGGAGACTATAAATTGGTGAGCTTTGTCGGTAGCCACATTAATATCAACATCTCGAAAGTGGCTACCGACAAAGTTCAGCAAGCTATATTCTGATCACCAGGATTTTTGTTCGTATACAAACAATCTAACACCAACTGAGAAATCTAACACCAACTGAGAATTCCGCGTCTCTTTTATTGTTCTTTACTAAACTTTTTCTTCTTTAAAATTTTGGCACATTAGAAAAACTTGTTTAATGTCTTAGGTTATTTAGACCTGTTAATGATTCGTTTTTGTTTCCTGTTCTTCTTCCCATTTTTTACAAAAATGTTTTTTATTATCTTGCTTATTTAAAATGTTTTAACAAATAACAGTCAGTTTTTGTTATGTAACTGTAATATACGTTTTACTGACATATTTTTAAAGTATTTATGTCTAAATTTATTTATTCTATTTTTGTTATAAAAAAACCATTCTTCTGAAGAAGAAACCCGTCGTGGTTTTGAAACGTCAAGTAATAAGCTGTTGTTCTGAGGAAATTGCCCAACATTATATTGTATTTATTTATAAAAATAATAAAGCAGCTGAAACAATACAAAGTTTATATTGAGGATATAATTATACTAAATTCAGGGGATTAATTCCAGATATTTTTACACTTGTAATGGCAGCGTCAGCAGCTCGACCAGGGGCAGGCATAAATTTAAGGATAAGAATATCAAGTTTAGCTACACGACACACTGATATGAGATTTGTTTTTTCCGTAAAAAAAAGAAAAAAATAAATTTAATCCTTGAATAGTTAAGGTTGTTTAAACTCGGGCTATTATATTTTTGTCGTTGATTTTTATTAGGTTTAACCAGCTATTTAATCTGTTTTTGGGTTATTGAGTAGCCTATCTACTAAGTCATGGTGCAATCTGCAATCGGGTCTTAGGTTTTAAATCGTATTAACATAAAGTATGTTAATTTAGTTCGTAAAGTCATGATTTTTGACTCTGCACTTTTATTTTTGTATAAATCTAATTAGTTCATCAGATGAATTTATTTTTAACAGATTTTACTTTTCTAGTAGAATGTAGAGAAATGAATTTTTTTGTTTTTAGTCGATCCTGATATACTGAATCCAGCTGCTGCCGCATTGGCCAGAGGTGCCAGCGCTCCCGATTTGAAGGTGTTTTCCGAAGACACAAATAGTGGTAACAATTGTTTGTTTTAACTTATCTTGTGTTCAAACTTAATTTAAAATAGAGCTTTGATTAAACAATATTTAGACAGTTTAGCTTACGTTTTAGATTTCTTGGTAAAGTGAAAATAATTTCTTTTATAGTAGTCGCTTGTTTTTTTTCCTAAAGTAAGTTTTTCTGTTAACAAAAAATGTTTTTTGTTAAGAAAAAACTTATTTGGAGCGGTTAAATAAGTTGATATTCCGTAAATAGCAAAACACATAAAAATTTTACTTCTCATAAATTTTTTTTCATTTATACTCAAAGTAATGATGGAATAATGAGTGGGTGTGAAACTAAAGCGTCAATGAGATTTAGTATAAAATTTACCCCATCAATCAAATTCATTTTTGGATTTATTTATTTATTTATTACTATTGCATAATGCAGGAGTAGTGAAAGCATAATTTAACATGCAATATAACCATATACCCCTTAAGAGTTAATGTAAACCTTATGTGCTTATTAAAACGGTACCACCAATTAATTGGATTTAGCACACGCAATTAAATTTCACCGTAAATACTCTCAAATACTTTAGTATAAACTATAAATTATTGATACGATAAAACAAAACACATAATAATAATAATAATAATAATTACATTACTAAAGGATATAAAAATTATAAAAAAAATATTAAATATTATAGAAGCTATAATAAAGTTGTAAATCAGCAACAATTTCCTCTAGGTTTCGGCTATTGTTTATATTTAAAAAAAATCATTGTTTTTGTTTAAATCAATAATATCATCTGATAAAAAATTCCATAAACGAATTAACTCGCAAATGCTGAAAAAGTTAGACCTATCCAAGTGGATAAACGGTAAATGGTACATAATGTTAATGATGTTCCAAACGTTGCGCTCGTCGCACACTAACATCTTACGTCAGTTGAAAAGGTTCTTGTCCAA
>JASAMX010023249.1:0-13394 GCA_030248175.1 Microlaimidae sp. YZB2_3 | reverse complement strand
TTGTGCTAAAGATTCAGTCTCGTATTGCTGTTTAAAATAGGAAATACAAGCGCGTGTCATTCACAAAAACTAAAATAATGGGAACCCATTAAGGCATAATGGGGTCCCTTACAATAATGGGAGCCTTATTTTTGTTTGAGTTAACAGAAGAAATGGGGCTCATTATTGAAGGGAACCTACCCGTTGATAATGGGGTCCCTTTTGTCAAATGGTACCATTAACTTAACCCATATTTGAGTTCACCGGCCCAGGATTTTTTTAATATATATTTTTGTAAAAAAAGTCTTTTTTGCAATTTAAAAAAAATCCTGAGATCATTTTGAACCCAAACCACCTCTGAAAGTTGCCCCCTACATTACCCTAATTTATTATAAAATTTCGCTCAAAAATAACGAATCAATTTTTTTTTAAAAGGCCTTATTGTGGTTTTCAGAGGTAGAATCCATGGACAGCTGTTGCGAACTGGACAAACAGTTCGGTGATGTTTTAAACCACCTGGATAGCACAGATTCTTAACTTTTTATAGCACCCCACTTTTATGGGCCAAAAATTAATATTTATAATGATATGCGACTTGTAGTCCAAGTGGTCAAAACTGTGAAGTTCTACCTTAAAAAAATGTTGAAAAAAGAGCAAAATAATTAGTTTTCTAAACTTTTTATGCTAATTTATTTAGTTTCAACGTTATATACCAATTACGTATAATTCTCCTCGAAACCTTTGTGTACATTGAATTAACCGTCGTGATTGTTCATAACTATTGCCAAAACGAACAATAAAAGTTTTTAAAAGTAGCAAATTTATCCTTAGGTATTGTTCTTGGTACATATAACTTAATTTTTTCCCGCTTGCAAACAAATCATTGTATAAATTACTCATCATTTTTACAAACAATAGCTAAAAAAAATCATTAATTTCGTCTGAATAAATTACTTTAAAAGAATCGAGTTTATTAAAAATGCCGGTAGCGAATTGGGCAGAGAGCAAATTTTTTAGGCTGCAAATTGTCCCTAATGAAGTAGGTTTGATAAAATTTGCGTTTATAAAAACTTCCGGGAGCGAATTGTCCCGAGAACGAATTGTCCCTAATGAAGTTGGTTTAATAAATTTTGCGTTTATAAAAACTCCCGTGAGCGAATTGTCTCGGGAGCGAATTGTCCCGGGAGCGAATTGTCCCGGGAGCGAATTGTCCCGGGAGCGAATTGTCCAGGAGCGAATTTTCCCGGGAGCGAATTGTCCAGGAGCGAATTGTCCGAGAGCGAATTGACGGAAGCGAATTGTCCCCAATTCAGTTTTAACTGCGCAACGACATTATGTTTATAATCATTTCGTTGCCGAGATATACTTTTTTAACAGTTTCAATATTATAAATGAATAGAACGCGTATTATTTATCAATAAAAAGTAGTTCCTACGACTATTATTGCACAATTTTACACAATTTCCAAAAAGCCCATGTTTTTTTGATCAATCAGTAACGAGGAAGTAATACTGGTTTTAAGATATAAGTGTTATAAAAATAATATATTATTAATAAGAAGAAGAAAAACATAATACTAAATTTACCTACGTTCTTTAATTATAGTTTGCGCGGTGCCGTGGCGCTTAATCAACGTGTGGCGGTCCCGCGCCATCGATAATTCTTTTATAATAAAAATAAAAAAATAATAATAAGAATATGAGGGCCTTCAATTTTGCTGAAATTGACAAATAAAATATCATAACAAACATTTTTTTAATTTATTATTTTATTGTATTCATTGTGAACAGACAAAAGAATAAACAGTTTATAAATTTATTGTAATTTGGAAGAAACAGATTTGAATAGATTCAGGCTTATTTTGAAATTGATATGATGTTAAATTTTTATAAATATTCGATTGATATGATGTTAAATTTTTATAAATAACTATGATCTGGGAACTGGGCGCGCATTCTGACGCGCGGTTAAAATTTACCCCGGGTTAACTTTTTTTTACGTGCTTAAGGATGCGAGTGAAAAATCAATTTTACCTAGGTAAAAGTCGGGTTAAATTTTTTCTATTATTTTAAGAATAAGAATTTATCCAACTCGAGAGGTGGTTAAATATTTTCTCCCGCAGGATTAATTTAATAAAAAATAAAATACGCGCATTGATTAATTTTTTTATTTCGCGCAAGGTGGTTTTGCGGCGCGAGAAAAAAAAATAAAAAAAAATTCATTGCAATAATTTTTTGTCCCATATGCGGTAGGTTTATTGATTTACAATATATATTTATTTTTGTTATTTTCATTGAAATGGATTTATCAGGGTAAATAAGGGTTTCTTCGGAATGCGACCCCTGGGCTGATACTCACCAACTTTTGCCGTCCGGATTTTGAAAAACCTAAAAAATAAAATTCAATAAATCTCGAATAAATCAAAAACGAAAGTATTTTGTTAAATGAAAATACAAAAACTTATAGAGCGAAAAAAGCTTTATATAAGTTGCACAAAAAATTAGATGTATTTGATTGTTTAAAATGACAAGAGCATCTTAACTCTACAGTATTTTGGTGCAAAAATAACCAAACACCAAACTTCACTAGTATTTTGATCGCGTTTCAAAGCGCAAAATTAAAATTTTTACCCTTGAAATGACTACTAAATAAGTTTTAACTAATTTTTTAATGTATTTTACAAACCGAGTGGATTTCGGTTACGTGTTAAGCACAATTGTGCTGAATATAAAAATTTGGTCTCTGGTTTTTGGTTATTTTTGCACCGAAATACGGTAGAATTAGGATAATCTTGTCACATTAAACCATGAAGTACATCTAATTTTTTATGCAATTAGTACAGAGCTTTTTTCGCTCTACTAGTTTTCATATTTTCATTTAACAAAATATATTCGTTTTTGATTTATTCAAGATTTATCAAATTTTATTTTTTAGGTTTTCGAAAATCCGGACGGCAACCGTTGGTGAGTTCCAGCCCAGGTCACTTGAATCGACCAAAGTCACATAAGAGATATTCAGGAGTGGAAAATGCGTTTGCAAATGTCGAATCACACCTTTTTTTGTTGGAAAACCACGCAAAAACTATTACTGAACTTAACATCATATGGAACGGCTATTTAGCTGCGCGCCAACTATTGCCATTCAAATTAAACACATCATATGAAAATTATTTCTTCTGTGACTTTGGTCGAGTAGGTGTAAACGCGTCCTAACTGACGGTTAGAATAAAACACGTTACCTTATATCCTGTCATTGGTAGTTAAGGAGGTAACTTCTCCCAAAAGAAAGTAAATTATGTGCCTTTTAAAAATTGTACCTCAGCAAAAGCCGAAACTTAAAAAGAACTAAACATAAACATAGCAAACAAAAACATAAAACGACGCAAAATATAAATTTAAAATATTTTAATTTTTATGAGCTTTTTAATTAGTGATTGCAAGAAACACAACAATAAAGCTAAACACCTTGTAGCTACATATTAAATCAGTCATCTTTTCAATAACATGTGATGTAAATATAGTCAGATCTTAATGAATTTTGAGCAAGGCAATTTAAGCTTATTTCACGTAAATAAGTTTTTAAGTATTTTGAACAACCGACCTCAGATGTACTTCAACTGAATTTTATACTGCATATAATTTTATTAATTTCCGAAATCAACATAGTCCTGTCACAAAAGGTGACAAAGGTTTACAAAACAAACAATCCAGGTAATTATATTTTTCGAAATCGTTTCGAGTTTCTTTGAGTGTCATATGTAGATGAAGAATGTGCTGTTTGCATGGCTAATAGGCAATTTTTAAAACTTTATTAAAATTCCAACGTTTCGACACCAATAAAACACGAGTCTTCGTCCGAGACACTAAAGGTAAACCCAACGTGGCTGCAACAGTTTTTCGTTTGATTAAAAATGCCTCCTATTAAGTAACCACTCAAATCACGAGAATCTGACGTCACCTTATTTAACAAATACTCCGTATTAAATCGAATCTAATTGGCTGATAAAGTGACGTCAGATTCTCGTGATTTGAATGGTTACTTAATGGGGGGCATTTTTTAATCCAACGAACGATTGTTGCAGCCACGTTGGGTTTAACTTTAGAACAAAACCAATGAAAATTAAAACCAGCAAACAAATCCAATAACCGAATAAAATGATAAACGCGCTTATGAAAGGCACATAATTAAAAATACGAACACGTAAAACGACCCATTGTGCAAATAAATAAATAAAATTATAAAATAAATCTACGACAAACTACTAAATAATATAACCTAAAGCTACTAAAATTATAAAACTGAAATATTGCTCTAATTAAGAATAAAAAAAAATCAAAATAATGCCCTAAGTAACATGTTACTTAGGGCATTATTTTGATTTATTTTATTCTTAATTAGAGCATTATTTCAGTTTTATAATTTTAGTTCATTTTATTAGGTTATTGAATTTGTTTGCTAGTTCTAATTTTCTCACGTCATATATGTTTTGCTCTGTGACAATGGTTGTGGGAAAGGCTGAAAGAATCACTTTTAGCCAATTAATGCTTGGAAAATATTAATCTCCAATGAATGAAACATCTTTTTTTATAAGCACTAATTGGCTAAAAATGATTCTATAACGTTATAACACTGTAAAGATTATTAACACTGAACAACTTCCGTTTAAATGGAAGGGTTTTGACTATTGTGATTACAAAATCATCACAAAGTAGTGTAAATTCACCATCAATGTAATGCGTTTATGACGTGTTTTTTAAAAACATAATTAAGTTTTTTCATAAAATATACAGAAGTTAACCAACTTTAGCCCTTAATCCGTTCCCGTAATTGCCTTTTTCTCGGTTACAACCGTGAAACTTTCCTGAGACCTATGTCATACTTCCGTCATACCTAAATTTTTGCGCGAGTAGTGTCCCGTGAGCGAGCAAATTGAAATGGTTCAACCTGTACGGTAGCACTATGCAGATTTTTGTCACGGATACAGTGTATTACCAAGAATACATAATATATATAGAGAAGAATGTAGCACTCATAAACTTTTGCTACTATGCTGGTTCCAACATAACGCAAAACTGGCACACCGGTGGGACAGTTCAAGCACACCGTTTGCCATTTCCGGCCCACCGGTGTGCCAGTTTTAGCACACCGGTGGGCCGGAAATGGCACACCGGTGTGCCAGTTCAGGCACACAACTGGCACACTCGTTTAAAAATTCATTTTAACAGAAAAAAACGAATTTTCTCAGAATTAAACAATGTCGAGCCTTTTTTTAAAAGAAGATGTTTACAAGTTGCTTACATTTTTAAACGAAACAAACATTTTTGACCAAATTAAAACTGTAATTTATCAGAATTATCAAACGCAACGCTATCCCGAACGAAAAGCTATTATTTTGAAACTAGATTCCAATGAGAAACTTAAAAATTTTATACAAAAACTTAAAGAACACTATATCTCTATCGTTGTTGACGTTATTGAAAATGAAAAAGGTAATTATAAGCTACAGTTTCACAAACGATGGTTTGCCGCTTTAACAACGTACATTGAAAATGGACTTGAAGATTTTGGACTAGGGTTGCTGACTTAAATTTCGACCAAGCTAATTACCCACGTTTATAATGTGCCAAAAAAACGTTAATAAAAAAACCATTACGATTGGCACAGAGGACATACTTCAAACCAAATAAATAAAATCAGCGTATTAACTAGTTTTTTTAGAAAAAAAATAGACATTCACTTGTGTCCTATCAGTAAAAAACGCCACAAAAATCTGAAAGCTGCAACTCACTTTTAAAACCATTTTATGCACATATGCCCAATTCGCCAATGCTCCTATGGTTAAAACGTATAAGAACTGTCGACTTTATAATTTGGTTTTGGCCAGCGGAGTATTTTCTTTTTTTTTATCAACAACTAGGGATGCATTGAGCTGCTCACAAATGCTCAATACCAATTGGTACTCACACATATATTTAATTGTGGGTACTAAGCTCAAGCTCAAGCTCACAATAAATCCCAGGCTCAAGCTCAAGCTCACAATTAGCCCAAGCTAATTAGCTTAATTGTGAGCTTGACCCTAAAAAGATATATATAATACTTCACCAAAAGATGTTCAACTCCTAAACAAAAAGCCTCCTTAGAATATGCCTAAGCCTAAGCCAAAAATTAGAGAGTAGGCCAATATTATGACGAAACTCAAATAAATGTACTATTTTAAAGACTATTTAAAGCATTTTATTAAATGGTTTATGGGCGTCACTTCTTATACATGACAGGACTTTAACATTTTTTTGATAAATTGCCTATTTTTTACTCATGGTTTTGTTTGTTGGTTTAGCACTTTCATTTAAAAAAACTATATAATTTTTTTACAATAAGGATGTGTGTCAGAATATACACTTAAAAAAGCAATAAAAAGTTTTTGTCTTCGATTTCGACTATTTTTTTGGCAAAACTTTATCCCGTGCCCCAAAACCTTGTAACAGTTTTTTGTTCAAATATTTTTAGGACATTTTAAAAAGGCCGAAATGGGATTTTTGGGCATTTTATTCTGGAACAATGATTTCTTTGCTGCAAAAAGTTTTGTTGTAAAAATGTAAAAGAAAGACCAGACGTCGTTTACTCCCTAATTTAATTTATTTTTTCGATTTTAATGAATTATTTCTCGAAATATTAGTATTTAAACTTTGAGATTGTTACCCCATTGTTTGTGAAACGTGGAAAGAAAAAACTCAACAAACTGTACAGATATTTTATAAAGTTTTATTTTTGCGTTTGTTTTTTTCGTGTTGAAAACTGTCGTAACAAACATTTCAAATAATAAAATGTTCGCTTTTAAATTTGAATAAGAGACTTAAATTCAGCATTTTTGCTAATGCCAAAGATTGACCTATCATTTTAAGGTAAAAATCGCAGGTTTTTTTACTAAAATACTAATATCTCAACAATAACTTTGTAAAAATTTTTAATCAAGGTTTCAAAATGAACAAAAAATACGTTGGTTTTGTATATTTTTTGCTCTAAAAATTGTTTTGTAAAGTAGAATGCCATAAAAAGCCTTATTTTTGGCCTGGCAAAATATTTTGACGAAATATTGTTACAAGATTTTGGAGCAAAAAGTAATATTTTTATAAAGAACTCAAAAAGGGTGAATTCAAAAAAGAATTTACATCTATGTGTGGAAATATTTCCTTTTAGTTTTTACAGATTAATAATTTTTCCGCAATAGAATTTCCGATTAATAATCAAAATTTTTGTCTTCGATTTTGATTATTTTTTGTGAAAACCTTACCCCTGCCCCCAATAGCTCACAAAATATTTTTTCATCAAAATATCTCTAGTGGTTCAGGAGATATGACCCTCCAAACATGGCGTTTTTCGACAATTATGACTTAAAAGATTGCTCAAGAAGCGTCAGGAGAAATACCAGAACCAGATGGCAATACTATCACCAGACAAAGAAATCAAAAAAAAACAACAAAAACAACAAAAAGGGACAAACCTAAACTTCCAGCAAGAACCACCATCAACATCAAAATGATGCCTACTTTCAGCCATCATCATGATCAACTCCCGACTCTTCTTACTTTTGCTTATAGTCCTTTTATTATACCTTTTTTATTTTTCTTATTTTTATTGTTCTCTCTGTATTATTAAACATAACCTCACATCTAATCCCTAAAATCCTCTGATAGGGGTGGGGCTTTGACTAACATTCTACATCAACAACAGTGCTATAGGGTGGTAGGCGGTAATATGGAATATCCATGGCCGGCCCGCTTCAGCTTTAAAAAAAAAAAATTATTTAAACTACAAAATATGCACTTAAGGTGGAACACTACAGAAAAAACCGCACAAACTTTGTACAGTCGCTATATCATTATACTGTATTATGTATTATTATTATCCTCATGTCCTGAACATCATTTTTTAGATATTGATGAAACATGAAAATTAAAAATAAGCTGTGGAAATAATCCACAAAGGGGATTCCGACGAATCGCAGGTTTTTTTCACAAAATGACATATAAAATTTTTTTGTGCGTGTCGATTTTAAAAATTTTTGTACGTAATTAGAAGACGAGTAGATAAAACTTTCCTGTTGTTTTCAGCAAAATCGTTTAGAAATAACCCGAGAAAACCCGACATTTTGAAGAGTTTTTTGAGAAAATTTTATTAACTTTGGAGCCTAGTTTCTCAATAGATCTCTATACGATTTTTAAATAAAAAACGCCAACGTTTCTAACTCGTTGAGTTCTCCATTTTTATATATAGTTTGTTAAAATCGGTTCGTAAACAAATTTCAATAATTTTGTAATGGATGAATTTGTTTGACGTCGGGAAACTACATTTTGAAACGTTCGTTTAAAAGTACTTTTTAACATGTAATCCAAGACGGAGCAATAGCCGAGTGGTTAGAGCGTAGGACTCAGCATACAGGAGGTCTAGGTTCGAATCCCCTGGGAGTTATTTTCAACACCAAAATTTTTTTTTTTAATTTTAACTTTTTAATTAAAAAAATGTACATTATTCAATACTGTATTCAACCCCGAGTACGTGCTTTGAGGTGGTTTTGAAGTAAAACCGGGGTAGAGTCAGAGTGTCCCTCCTAGGGGAGGTCGCAACCCCCCCTAGCGCCCCCTAGGGGGTCAAATCAAAAAACGAAGTTCGGATTCGTAATCAGGACCCCCGAAAACCCCTGAGTGGTTGTTTTTGGAAAAATTAAAAAAATTTTTGGAACTGTAGTGTTCTACCTTAAAGAAAGCGGATACTTTCTGCTTTAAATTGATACTTTGATTGTTTTGATTATTAAAATTGGTGTAGTATTGGTCCAGATTTTGCGTTTCCGGTACAAAAAACCCGCGATTTTTTCGCTAAAAACACCAAACGACGGCAGTATTTATGACTACTGCAATAGTGATTTAGTGATTTATTTTTATTTATGCCTACTGCAATAACCTTTAAAACTTTTAAATTTGTAGCTGTTACCATTGCTTCTATAAATATATTATTTTCTGGTGCTATTTTACAACATTTATAATAATTTTATTCTTCAAATACACTAATACACAGTTTAATTCAATCACATTTCAATGGCGTAGCCAGGAGGGTAGAAACCTAAGACCCTCCTTGGCTTCCTACAAAGAAAAATTTTAGGGTTTAAAGGAGTCATTTTTTTGCTTTTGGTTCCTGTTTAACGCTTTATCACAATTCACCTTATTTTAAAAGATATCTGGAATTTTTATGGTTCTAAAAGAAATATAAACACCCCCATAGATGTTTTTTTTGGGGGAGCAAATAGGTCCACCCGGCACTTAAAGCCAAAATTTTGGACTCCCTTCCCTCTGCTTTCAAGAGTATTAAGGCTTACTTTCTCTAGCTAAGCCGATCTCCCTTTGCCCCTCCAATCTAATTTACAAGCATACTTTTTAATTTACTGTCAAAAACATAATTTTTATAAAAAAGATTTTTTGTAAATAAACTTAAAGGTACAGTATACTAATTCATGGTGTATTTTATTTTGCGTTTTAATTAATATTAATCGATGTATTAAAGCACTCGAACGGTATTTTTTCGTGAATTAAAAGGCATTTGAATAAAGAATTTGGTGTTTTTTGAGCGTTAAAATTTTTTGCAATCCCTTCGCAGTATCGATATAATTTGTCGAGTTTGGAACAAAAATTTGAGATGTCTAAGCGAGTGGGATTTTGAACAGTACTTAACGTCCTGGCAAGTGCTTGAAAAATTAATTTTTTGGAGTCTAAGCATATTCTAGAGGCGAAGTTTGGTCCCCCATGTTGATCAGGAAGATCGTAATATAATCAAGAAATTTCAGTGTGTTGACATATTTTAGCCAATCGAAGGTTTTTAAAACTGTTTTTTATCCATTGTTTGTTTTTTAGAAAGATTTCTTGTGTTAAATCTGCTTTTCTTAAATCTTTTTCATACTCATTAAATAGTTCATCCAATGATTTACGCTTATTACTATATATTTTTTTTCGTTTTTAAAGCTTTTTTGTTTTTACATTTTTAATTAAATAACGTGTGCCAGTTCGGGCACACCGGTGTGCCGTTTCTGGCCAACCCGTGTGCCGATTCTGGAACACCAGTGGGTCGGAAATGGCACACCGGTGTGCCTGAACTGGCACACGGCGTGCCATTTCTGGCCCACCGGTGTGCTAGAACTGGCACGCCGGTGGGCCGGAAATGGCAAACGGTGTGCCCGAACTGGCCCACCGGCGTACCAGTTATTTGCGTTATGTTGGAACCAGCATAGTAACAAAAATTTATACTGAGTGCTACAATATTCTCTATATATATTATGTATTCTTGATATTACGTAGGATATTTCATATTGCAAAAATTTGCATATTGCTACCGTACAGCTTTAACCATTTCAATTTGCTCGCTCACTGGGTACTTTTCGCGCAGAAAAATTTATGTATGACGGAAGTAAAACCTAGGTCATGCGAAGAGCTTATCGCGGTAAGGTTTACGTACGACGTTTCTCATACAAAAATACCACCACCGTGAGACGAAGATATTTGCTTTTGTCGTACGAAGGTTTCACGGTTGTAACGGGGGAAAAGGCCTTCACGGGAACAGGTTAAGGCCCGTTCACACATACGCACAATGCACAAAATCCCTCTTTTTTAATTATTTTGCATAGAATTATGTTTTATATTTTGTTAAACGCAAAAATATATTTTAAATTTTATGTTTTAAATGAAATGTAAAGTCGTTTTTCCGGAAATATTTATTATTTGATTCGTTTTTTTAAGCAGAAGAATTTTTTCAGCGTACATACTTTGCCAAAAAAGTGTGTACAAATTTTCAAAACGCGCTGCTACTGGCACAAAACTTGGAACGCCGTACCAAATCTGATAATGCATTGTGCATCGTGCATTGTGCATCGTAAGTGTGAACATCTATTTTCGGAGTTTTTATGCATCGTGCATAAGCGTGAACGGGCCTTTAAAAAATTTGATTTTAGTTCCAAATTAAATAAATCCATAGCCGGCCTACTTATGCTCTAAAAAAAGTAATTTGATAGATAATTGTTAAAATACGGGTTTTGATCTTTATTATAAAATTGCTTTTGTTACAAATTTTGAATGAGTTTATTGTTATATAGTCGATTTAAAACTTATCGATCTAATCAATACTAATTGATTTAATACTAATACTAATGGATTTAATGTCAAGGTTAGCTAGATTTTATTTGCTTATAAATACTTAGGATATTTTTTTGCAAAAAAATACTTTTAAGTTTATTTAAAACTAAAACATGAGTAATGCAAAAATTTAGCAAAAAAAAACAAAAACAATAAACATAAATAAACATAAACCTGTCATAAAGTATTTTAACTAGTGATGTTCCTACCCTCCAATATCAAATACTCCAGAGTTCCGGTCATTTAAAGCGGAGGGAACTCCGGAGCTCCGCCTCTTGAATAGGCCATTTGAAACTTATTTAATCTTGAAATACATTTTAAACGAATCTTGCTGTATTTGTAGAACTAATTTTATTGTTTTAATTAAGTTTTGGAAAAAATTTAATTTACAAAAAAAATTTTGACAAAATAATTAATGCCATCACTCCAAAAATAGGAGCTCTGGAGTTCTTAAAAGCGGAGTTCCGCTCTGGAACTATGGAGCTCGGAGCTCCGGGGAACATCACTATTAACTAAAATACCTTTTTAAATAATAAAAAAAGTGAATGCGATTGTCATTCACAGTGTTTTGTAAAAAACTCGTATCAGATCAAGGTGACTCTGCCTCAATACGTGTTTACATTATTTCTGCGTTAAAAAATAAAAAGACTCGCAATTCTGTGTATTTTATAACGATTCTCACTCATTTTGTCATGTTAGGTAATTTATATTTTCAGGCACACAGGAACGTCAGGCACGTCAGGAATGAGCATAAGCCTACGCATTCCTACGCCTATGCGAATCCTAAAAACAACCTTAACTCTATCAAATAGCTGCGCGGAGAAAGTTTAGGCTGTTTTTAGGCTTCGTTTAGGCTTAGGAACGCGTAGGCTTAAGCTCGTTTCTGACGCGCCTGAATTTAACTTAACTATATTCTGTGCGCCTGCTGCGCCTGAAAATAGAAATTACCTCATGTTAACGACGATTTATTTTAATCACAATTTGGAAAAAAAGCAGTATATACGTCTAACCTGCGATTTAAAAATCCTCCAGCAGTGACTTGAATATATCGTATTTACTCCAGCAAAATAAGCCACACTCATCATAAAATAGACGTGACTGTAACTCATTGTGTTTTAAAAAAATTCTGTTTAAAATCTGAAACGAGTCACAGCTGCATATATTTTATGCGAATTGTGGCTCAAACTCTCGGAGTAACGACGAAACTTATAATTTTTCACATAACTAAGTCTGTTTTTTTTACCATATATCGTTTAATTTTGTCATTTATCCAGGCGTATACACCAAGCGTTGAATGCTTAAAGTTCTCCTATCGGCGAGTTTTTTTAATAGTATCCGGAATTTATTTTTTATTCTAGAATTGCAAAACAAAAGGATTTGCTCAATTGAAAACACTTCGCTGTCAAGTATTGATATTTCAGTAAGTAACATTTAAATTGTAAAAAAACTAAATGTATTAAATAAAGAAATTTATACTCGCAATTTTTTCTGACGTTTTGAGTATGACCGGATTTAACACAGCCACAAACGAATATAAACCTCAATACAAGCAACACATTTTCTTTTGCAAATAGGGTGGTTACACCTTGGAACAATCTACTCCCGTCTCAAGTAACTGTCGATTCTTTGGATGCATTCAGGAAAAGTTTTAAAACTGACTTATATAAGCGCTCTTTTTGAGCCTTTAAAGTCATTTCAGATAGCTATGTTCGTTGATATTTTGTTAGAATTGTCGTTTATGCTACCGGCGATTAAAAGCTGGTTCATACTTATGTGACAAAGTCCAAAGGACGTTTTTACATACGTTTATAAACTGTGTTTGTCCTTTATTTTGTCCAAAAGTCGTTTTTACATAAGTATGAACCTGTTGTTGTTGATGAAAAAAAAAGAAAAAAAAAGAAATGATGAAACAGCAGAATTAAACTATGCATAGACTATGCTTAGTAAAATATTAATTCTGTTATCTGATCATTAATAATAATAATATTAAAATTCTTGTAAAAAACATATTTAGAATTTAAATTAAACATTTCACCTTTTCGAAATATTTTTGCTTTATTAAATTATTTTGAGATATTCGACCGAAACTTTTTCCTAGCATTATTGTTAATAAAGTGTTTGGGACAGTGAAATGCGTTTAGTCACCCATCATTGGGGTTTGATTAAATGATTGATCAATCAAAAGATGTTATTACTTATTTATTTTTGATATTTTCAACAAAAAAAATTTTAAAAAGTGCA
>JASAMX010023246.1:0-14006 GCA_030248175.1 Microlaimidae sp. YZB2_3 | reverse complement strand
TTGCTATATGAGAAAATACTATGTTAGAGTACGTAATTTTCTCAAAATACAAAAGTCACGCAGTTTACTAGCTCATCAGAAAATCATCAATTTAGAATATTAGAACAAATGCAAAATAATTTTAAAGTTGATGGATATCATTACGCATACAGTGTAAAACACGATGGTCAAAAGTCCTTCCATTTGACGGAAGTTGTTCAGTTTTAAAGATCTTCACAGTGTTTATGACGTTATAAGATCACTTTTAGCCAATTAGCGCTGGGGAAAAAAATTAATCTCCAATGAACGTAGAAATGGCCAGTTTTTAGCTCCTCCCACCAACCATTCTCACAGAGCAAAACATATATGGCGTTATTTTGAATACTATATATGACATTTTGGGGGTCTTTAAAATCCTGACGTGAATATTTTATTTTGTTTTGTATTCAACAATGCTGTATTAAAAGTTATTAACTGAACTTTTGAAATTATTTTTTATTTAGATATTTTTGATGCTATTTTATTATTTGTTGATAATACTTTAAAAAATGTCAAATAATACAGTGAAAATAGAAGAAATATCATCTTTAGTTTACATTTTAAAAAAGATGTAGACTATATGAAAAGAATGCTAATTAAAAATCATGTTCTCAACAATATTTAACAATCAAGAAATCACTACTTTTTAACTATTTTGATGAAATTCAAATGTGTATTATATAACCATAAATAGAAATAAGGTACAATTTTGCGATTGTCAATGATTATTTTAAACGCATTTGTTTAATTGATATTTTATCCACCTAGACTAGAAAGATTTTTAAACTAATTATACCAATTTGGTATATTTATATTATTTATCGGGGAAATAGAATAAAAGTTCTTCAAATTATGTTTAACTCCAAAAATAAAAAGAAATATGTCGCAAAGCAAAAAGTCCACCTTGAAACTGTAACTTTGTGTTGTTGTTTTTATTTTTTTTTCTCAAATAATCGTTTTTTATCAAACAACTCGTCGTCATCCTTTTAAATACACTTTTTCAAATGTTTAACAGATTTTTAATCGTTTGATTTTTTTTGTCGTAAGAACCTTCTAATGATTCAATACTTGTGTAAAACTTAAAAATGTGATTTCTAATTGTTGAAAAAATCGTTTAATGCGCTATTTCACTTTCTAATTCAATAAATTTTGTTAGTAATCTATTTGTTTTAATGATATTTTTTAGAAACCAAGAAGTTTGAGTGGAGATAATTGACAAATGAAAGACACTTTGCTAGTTGTCAAGCTGCACTTAACTGAAGAAAAAACAATCTCGGAAAATGCTACCTTTAAAAAAAGACAGTAGTTCTTGTTAACAAAGCTCAGCTATTTGCTTAGCTTTTTGTTAAACTGTCAAAACAACAATTAAATCAAGTTTTTTTTCTAACCACAGAAGTAGTATAACAAAACTTACTTTTAGGCCTTTGTAAAGGCGTCGTAAACTTATAACTTTTGAAATTTTTCTGAGTGGCATTATTTTATATAGCTAACTTAAAAATAGTTGCAATTTTAAAAGCATACGAATTTTTTTTGTCGTCGGAATACAATAAAACACAACATAACTAAACGATATAATATACAAGCACATAATTTATATAATAAAGAATATAATATATTTGGTCTTGTAATATTAGTTTGAGTAACTATAGATGCTTGTTTATGTATCTGTCTTAGTACATTAGTTTGTTTCAATCAATGTTAGCTTAGCTTAATATATAAATGGAACAGAGTTGTAAACCGGCTCAATTTTTTCGGCCCCACTTTACACTTCAGGGTGTATTTAGGCCCGTAAGGTAAGTGTAAAAAATAAATGAAAATTCCGCCAATAAATTCATAAAAATTTAATAACAAGAGCATATGCCTTAGCGTAGTCAGATCCGTTTTAATCTGACCCACGAGCCGAACCAGCCGGTTTAATAAGACAATAAAAATACTATAAAGAAAAACATAGAATAATAATGATAGAATAATAACATACTCGTGTGACAAGGTAAAAATCACCCCAATCCACATCACCGCCGGCATTTCTGTCTAAAACATTAATATATTATTTTTAACAATACTTAAAAACATGTGACTCACGTCCTAATAAGGTGCCCTGATTAGGGCACCCTCTACTTTGGATGTAAAAAATCCCTATAAGGATCGAATAACTTGTCCCATTTACGGTGGGTTCGTTAACTGACCTAATTAGGCTACAAACCTAAAAAACTAAGCCATAATTAGATCACTCGAAAGCCCCACTTGAGGCACTGGATGTGTCCCTAAGCCCTAAGTTCCCAAGCCTAACCTTAAATGTTGTTAAACATTTTCCTTATATTTATAACATAGTATTATGGAGACATATTTACGAAATATAACAAGACGGTGTGGTAAAACTTACCATGGCTTATTAGAAATGATTTCAAAAACAATAAAATAAAAATATAAATAGAAGAAAAATTGAGTTTATTATTTAAAACGATTTCATTTATTAATCAACTATTACTTTTTTAAAATGTTTTAAATTTTGCTAACTTTTTATTTTTTTGTTTTTAAGATGGTATAATATCTTTCATTTTATTCTATTTTCTAAAGCTTTGTTCTATATTATTTTAGAAGCTTTGAGCAGAAAGAACTTAGGGCTTAGGGACACATCCAGTGCCTCAAGTGGGGCTTTCGAGTGATCTAATTATGGCTTAGTTTTTTAGGTTTGTAGCCTAATTAGGTCAGTTAACGAACCCACCGTAAATGGGACAAGTTCTCGTACCCTTATAGGGATTTTTTACATCCAAAGTAGAGGGTGCCCTAATCAGGGCACCTTATTAGGACGTGAGTCACATGTTTTTAAGTATTGTTAAAAATAATATATTAATGTTTTAGACAGAAATGCCGGCGGTGATGTGGATTGGGGTGATTTTTACCTTGTCACACGAGTATGTTATTATTCTATCATTATTATTCTATGTTTTTCTTTATAGTATTTTTATTGTCTTATTAAACCGGCTGGTTCGGCTCGTGGGTCAGATTAAAACGGATCTGACTACGCTAAGGCATATGCTCTTGTTATTAAATTTTTATGAATTTATTGGCGGAATTTTCATTTATTTTTTACACTTACCTTACGGGCCTAAATACACCTGAAGTGTAAAGTGGGGCCGAAAAACTCAGCCCGTTTACAACTCTGTTCCATTTATATATTAAGCTAAGCTAACATTGATTGAAACAAACTAATGTACTAAGACAGATACATAAACAAGCATCTATAGTTACTCAAACTAATATTACAAGACCAAATATATTATATTCTTTATTATATAAATTATGTGCTTGTATATTATATCGTTTAGTTATGTTGTGTTTTATTGTATTCCGACGACAAAAAAAATTCGTATGCTTTTAAAATTGCAACTATTTTTAAGTTAGCTATATAAAATAATGCCACTCAGAAAAAATTTCAAAAGTTATAAGTTTACGACGCCTTTACAAAGGCCTAAAAATAAGTTTTGTTATACTACTTCTGTGGTTAGAAAAAAAACTTGTTTTAATTGTTGTTTTGACAGTGTAACAAAAAGCTAAGCAAATAGCTGAGCTTTGTTAACAAGAACTACTGTCTTTTTTTAAAGGTAGCATTTTCCGAGATTGTTTTTTCTTCAGTTAAGTGCAGCTTGACAACTAGCAAAGTGTCTTTCATTTGTCAATTATCTCCACTCAAACTTCTTGGTTTCAAAAAATATCATTAAAACAAGATAGATTACTAACAAAATTTATTGAATTAGAAAGTGAAATAGCGCATTAAACGATTTTTTCAACAATTAGAAATCACATTTTTAAGTTTTACACAAGTATTGAATCATTAGAAGGTTCTTACGACAAAAAAAATCAAACGATTAAAAATCTGTTAAACATTTGAAAAAGTGTATTTAAAAGGATGACGACGAGTTGTTTGATAAAAAACGATTATTTGAGAAAAAAAAATAAAAACAACAACACAAAGTTACAGTTTCAAGGTGGACTTTTTGCTTTGCGACATATTTCTTTTTATTTTTGGAGTTAAACATAATTTGAAGAACTTTTATTCTATTTCCCCGATAAATAATATAAATATACCAAATTGGTATAATTAGTTTAAAAATCTTTCTAGTCTAGGTGGATAAAATATCAATTAAACAAATGCGTTTAAAATAATCATTGACAATCGCAAAATTGTACCTTATTTCTATTTATGGTTATATAATACACATTTGAATTTCATCAAAATAGTTAAAAAGTAGTGATTTCTTGATTGTTAAATATTGTTGAGAACATGATTTTTAATTAGCATTCTTTTCATATAGTCTACATCTTTTTTAAAATGTAAACTAAAGATGATATTTCTCTATTTTTCACTGTATTATTTGACATTTTTTAAAGTATTATCAACAAATAATAAAATAGCATCAAAATATCTAAATAAAAAATAATTTCAAAAGTTCAGTTAATAACTTTTAATACAGCATTGTTGAATTCAAAACAAAATAAAATATTCACGTCAGGATTTTAAAGACCCTCAAAATGTCATATATAGTATTCGAAATAACGCCATATATGTTTTGCTCTGTGAGAATGGTTGTGGGAGGAGCTAAAAACTGGCCATTTCTACGTTCATTGGAGATTAATTTTTTTCCCAAGCGCTAATTGGCTAAAAGTGATCTTATAACGTCATAAACACTGTGAAGATCTTTAAAACTGAACAACTTCCGTCAAATGGAAGGACTTTTGACCATCATGTTTTACACTGTATGCGTAATGATATCCATCAACTTAAAATTATTTTGCATTTGTTACTTAATATTCTAAATTGATGATTTTCTGATGAGCTAGTAAACTGCGTGACTTTTGTATTTTGAGAAAATTACGTACTCTAACATAGTATTTTCTCATATAAAAAAAGCTTTGATGTTTATCAATTTAAAGTAGTTTTGGTTTGTTTTTCTTTTAGTTTGTTTTAGCTTTTTTAAATTAAATAAATTCTGGTTTTAAGACAAACAAGACTGGAATCAGATAATGTGTAGTAAACTTCGTGAAAATCTTGTGTGTAGTACTACTACGGCTAGGCATACTTATTTTAAAAACGAAGAAGCAATTTTTGAAGATTTGAAAATTTGTAAAACATATGCAGCAATATTTAAAATATAAATATTAAAAGATTTTATAATTTCTCTTCATAAAGTTAGTTAACAAAAAATACAGAAATAAAACAGAATCAATTAATTCTAATTAATTGTAAGAATATATCACACTATTAATTTAAACTTTATTAATGAGTGTATAAGGTGCATTCTATTAAGACATTCTTAATTATAGCAAGTTCGTGATATCTACGGTGGGGACTCTGAACAAATGTCCTACGCAAAGAAGTCCATGAAAGCTCTTTGGGAAGGACTCTTGGGAATGGCCGATACGAATAAAGACGATGTGCGTTTACTTTTCATAATTTTCACAACTTTTAATAGCATTTATATTTTACCGAGGAATCGTTAATATTTTCTGCAATAATTTTAAAAAAACGTTTGGGAATTAGTTTTTTTAATTTAAAACATTGTTTAAAACAAAACAAGTAAGTTTACAATAAGTTTAGTTTACTTAAAGGTGCGGTTCGGAGTCAGACTTTTTGTCTTCGATTTTGCTGATTTTTTGTAAAAACCTTACCCCAGCCCCCAATAACCCACAAAAAATGTTTCATTAAAATATCTACATTGGTTCAGAAGATATGATCCCCAAACTTGGCTTTTTTCGACAATTCTGTACTTGAAAGATTTCTCAATGGGTATAAAGATTAAAGTTAGAAATTATGCATTAAAAGAAAGCGGCTACTTTCTATTTTAATTTGATATTTTGATCGTTGAAATTGGTGCAGTATTTGTTGAGATATTGCGTTTCCCGTACAAAAAATCCGCGATTATTTCGCTAAAAACACCAAGTGACTGCAAAAATGTTGGGTAAACCTGATGAAATCACTGACGTCGTTTGATTTTTTCAGCGAAAAAAACGAGGGTTTTTCGTACAAGAAACGGAATATCTTTAGAAATACTGCACCAATCTTAACAATCAAGGTATAAGATTAAAGTAAAAAGTAGCCGCTTTCTTTGAGTGTATTTTTTGTAACTTAAATTTTTATACCTAATGATTAATCTTTCAAGTACAGAATTGTCGAAAAAAGCCATTTTGGGAAGTCATATCTCCTGAACCACTAGAGATATTTTGATGAAAAATTTTTTGTGGGCTATTGGGAGCAGGGGTAAGGATTTTACAAAAAAAATCATCAAAATCAAAGACAAAAATTCTGACGTCGCATCGCACCTTTAAGTTTAAAAGTTCATTGTTTCAGATAAATAAGCGTAATTCGTGACTAATATTGGCTAAAATTTAACTTAGCCGATAGACTATCAATACTAACAACTAACCACGAATTTTGCTCTGATCTGACATCCACAGCACAAATCCATAGCACTAAGCACAGCACAGACCAAAGACAAAAAAATAATTTTAACATATAATAATTAAATCATTGCATTCAGATTATTAATACGATTATAACATTTCAAAGTTTAAAATGGCTATGACTGGTTATTTTAACATCACTTTGTATTGAAAGTTACAGGCATAAGTCTTATCCCATTATGTTGTGTTTTTTTGGAATTTTCGTAGTATTTCAACATGTATTATTTATTTTAATAAAGTTAAGTTCATTTTAGGTAATCTCATTGGACGAATGGGTTATTTGTTTAAAGAAGGCGGACGCAAAAAATGAACCCAAGTGGTTTTTAGATTACCTGACCTATATGTTTAAACTTTTTGATGTGTCAGGTAAATTAATATATTGACATGTTAAACAAACTAATAAAGCTTACACGTCTTATACGATCCAAACAGTTTAAACCAGAATTATATACTGGATAAATTTGGTATCAAAACAAAATACAAAAATTTGGCATAACATATTTTTAATTTTGATTAGACTTTGTTCTGGATCATTAAGTGCCACGTTGACTGTTCAGGTTTTAATTACCGAAATCTTTTAAAATAATTTTCCACCGAATTTTTTGAACATATTATGCAAAATTTTGGGTCAAACTTTGTTCCCCGGAGTTCTTACCAATAGCTCTGCTTTTAATTGTTGTCGTGTTGGCAGTAACGTTTTTCCTTGCTTTATGTTTGGCGCTTTTGTGTGTTTCGCATTTATTTTTAAACAAATTGTACTACTCTACTAATAAACACAAAGTATACCACATACTACAGAGTAACTATGCAAAAGTTACCGTAATATCTGAACATCCTTTTGGTATCCAAATTAACTTTTCGATTATTATTTTAGCTAATTGGCTAAATAATATGCATTCTGCGGTAGCGTGTAGTGTAGCATGATTACATGGTACATTAACCGCAATTTCCACATTACACTACATACATTATGTCACGACTTTTTATTGAAAACACAAATGCCCCAGTAAAGACCTAAATTGTTTATTAGCACGAAATAGACGCAAAAAAATCTGAAGAATTTTAGAAAACTAAAAAAATTGTTTTGTTTTTTTTTCAATGAACTAGCCCTATTTTTATTTGCAAAACGGTCCGGTTAAAATTTAAAATAATACTCGTAAAGTAGCATTAATCACTATGCTTATGCAAATCCATTGCTGGAGTTTTAGCGGATAACAAACTTGATCTTGCGGAGTACACAGATGGCATGATGACGTACGGATTTACAAGTGAAGAAGCTCATGAAGCCTTCAAAAAGTTTTCTGTGGTATGGCGTCATTTTTTTGCAACTCAATGTTTTTTGTATTCCGTTGCAACATCAGAAGCATTTTAATTTTTTAATGATTCGAATTACTGTTACTGCAGCAAAATTACATTCTGCGTCAGTTTGTTTAACATAAGGCATAAATTTATTACTTTTTTCCTATTTTTTTAAAGAATTTGTTTAACGCGTTTACGTGATTGCCTTTTTCTCGGTTTTACCACCGTAAAGCCTTCGTATGACGAAGATCGAATTTATGTCATACATAACTTTTTTGTGCGTGATCAATGCGCAGTGATCGAGCAAATTGAAATGGTTAAAGCCCTATGGTAGCAATATGCAGATTTTATTCACGGATATAGTGTATTACGCAGGATATTTTGCACATTGCTACCGTACAGCTTTAACCATTTCAGTTTGAACGGTAACTGGGCCCTAATCAGGCACAAAAACTTCTGTATGTCTTAAGTACAACCTAGGTCATGTCATACGTAGAGTTTATCACAGTAAGGTTTACGTACGACATGGGTCACACAAAAAATACCAACACCGTAAGACGAAGGTTACACATTTGTAATACGAAGGTTTCATGGTTGCAACGGAAGAAAAGGCTATCACAGGAACGGGTTAAGGGAGAAGCGTTTATAAAAAAATCATTAGTTTAGAAACTAGAAATTATCGAGATCAGTATTTAATACAATGTATCTGTCGCAAAAAATATTTAATATAAGTACTTGTACTTGACATCTGTTTTTTTACCAAAATTCTTTAAAATATTTTTTTATGATGAGTTTATTGTTTTTATTTTGTTTTGTTTGTAAGTGTTTCGCAAATTTTTGTTCTTATTTGCAAAAAAATTTAGGTTTTAATTTGTTGTATTTGCAGGATGGTAGTGGAAAACCAGCCGCAGCGATCGACTTTTTGACGTTCAAAAAATACTTCTTCGATTACTTTTATGCTAAGGATAAGAAAGTTTTGGGAAACTGTCTTTTTGGAATAATTAAAGATTAAAGATTTATTACTATAACAATCATAATATCTAAATTACTAATTGCCCCAGAACAACTCATAGATCCGGGGTACTTCACACTCCGTAGCTTCCACTTTCAGGACTACTATGCAGAGACATGACTATGATTGTTGTTTAAAGGCTGACAGTAATCGACTTAAAGTCGGCCTTAATTTTGGTTACCGGCTATTATTTTTGTCTTGTGTGAAATTTTGAAATGAACTGCATATGAGATCGCCTTGATATCTATCTGGCCATACGCAATTTATTTAATAACTATGCGTACAGCAAAAATAACAGGCGGGGACCGAAATTAAGGCCTGGCTGAATTTAACTCAGTTACCCTAGTTCTAAAAAATACATTACTAAAGCTACAATCGTAAACTATTGAATTTTTTGTCCAGATAACTTACATTTATTTTATAAAATTGTATAAAAATCTAATAATATATCTCAGCATAGGGACTCAGAACTACGCTAAATTTAACTGAAAACTAAAAAGTAGTGTAATCATTAGGTTTCAAACCAATATTTTCTTAATTAAAACTTATCGAAATCTGTTAAAACGTTAAAAATTGTAAAAAATAAATATATGTATAAAATATAATGAACAAGGTTTATATAAGCTTTAAGTAACTTAATTAGAGGTGAAGTCCCGGATCTCATTTGCTTAAAATGTCCACATCTTTGGATTAACATTTCATTGTACAAATAAACCTCGTCTGTATAAATATTATTTATATTATGTGTAAAAAACACTTCAGGTATTATCAAGAATACATAACAAAGAATGTATCACACTGTATTAAATTTCGTCCTATCTTTGCATCGCTTGAATTTAACCCCCCAAGGAGTTAGATTTGAACCTCTAAGAGGGTTAAAATTGACACCCGGGGGTGAAATTTGTATCAAAGCGATCCACGAATCGTAAAGAAGTTTATGTATTTTTGTTATTTTGTATGCTACTGCTAATTATGTACGAACATTTATGTTGATTGTTTTTTTTATTTGTTGTATCTATTCGTAGTTGTGTTTAGTTTAAGTCGCTTTACAATTCTTTTGCATGTTTAAAATGTTTGGACGCCGTCTCGTAAGCATGCTTTGTATTATGTATGAAAGCAACTTAAAAATAATTTCATTAAAGTAAAAAAATAGTAATTGCATTGAAAAATAGGGGTTTCTTAATTTTATATGAAAGCAAATGATATTTTGTTGTCAATTTAAAAAAAAAATGTGGTTAGTTTTTTTTCCAAATTTAGTTTCAGACAAACATTATAAAAATAGATATTTTTTTATTTTTAAAATAGTCGATTAAATCTTTATTGAGCTTTTTCGACGCCTTTTTCAAGGCCCACGTAGTAAAATTTTACTAGCGAAAAAAAATAAAATTAATAAAACTTTATTTATAATTTAAAAAATAAAACGCAGGGTTAAAGAAAATCATTATGTTTCTGTGATGTGAAATATAACATCAAATTAAATTAGCGTTGTAACTTAGATTTTACTTTAGGAAAAAAAGTCGTTCTTCTTGGGCAGCTTTCGATCTGTACAGTTTTTTGTTTTAAATATTAATTTTACGTTCGGTTAAAAAAAAGTTTATTTGTAATTATTGTAGCTATATTTAAAATTTATATAATAAAATTTAAAAAAATTTATTGTGTTTCCAAACTTTTACTTTAAGTTTTACTTTTATTGTGTTTACAAATTAAAAATTTTATCATCATTTTTTGTGTATTATACAAAAAATATATAACACTCTAAAGGAAACATTTTAATTAAAGTTTTTGTTGTTTTTCTAACACAACATAAAAATGCCTTAACCAAAGCCAGTGTAGAGTTTTAAAGGTGCGCTACCGAGTCAATTTTTTTACTTTCAATTATAATTATTTTTTACTCCTGCTTCCAATAGCCCACAAAATTTTTTTCAGCAAAATATTTCCTGTGGTTCAGAAGATATGACTCTTCAAAAAAGGCGTTTTTTGACAATTTAGTACTTGAAAAATTGCTCAATGGGTATTAAAATTTAAATTACAAAATAAAATATACATTCTAAAAAAGCGGCTACTTTCTACTTTAATTTGATACCTTGATCGTTAAGATTGGTGCAGTATTTGTTGAGATATTGCGTTTCCGTACAAAAAACTCGCATTTTTTTGCTAAAAATACAAAGTGACGGCAAAAAATGATTGAACAAGCTTAATCAAATCCCTGCCGTCGTTTGGTGTTTACTGTTTTTAGCAAAAAAATGCGGGTTTTTGTGCGGGAAACGCAATATCTCGACAAAGACTGCACCAATTTTAATGATCAAGGTTTCAAATTAAAGTAGACGGTAGCCGCTTTCTTTGAGTGCATTATTTTGTAATTAAAATTTAGATACCCATTCAGCAATCTTTCAAGTACAGAATTGTGGAAAAAACACAATTTTTAAAGGGTCATATCTCCTAAACCACTGGAAATATTATGCTAAAAAATTTTTGTAGGCTATTAGGGGCATGGGTAAGGTTTTCACAAAAATAATTACGATCAAAGACAAAAAGTTTAACTCGGTGCGCACCTTTAAGGAACGGCCTCAAATAAAAAGCTCCAAGCATCTGAATTAGACATGCAATAAAAATTAAAGACTATCACTAAGTTTCTGTAGCGAAATAAACAGACTGAGCTTGAACAGAGAAAAAAAAACATACTCTTTGGTTTTTTATTTGTTTGTTTGTTGTTTGTTTGTTCTATTCTTGTTTGTTTGGTTTAATCTTTAAAATATTAAAGATTAAATATTTTATTTTAAATTTAAGGCTGTAACCCCTCTCCGCCAAAAAGAAATAAAAAAATAAACGCGCAAAGCAGGAAAAATAAAAAAGTGTTCAGTGGTGATGTAACTGATTATTACTAAGTTCAGTCAGGTGTTTTTCTACACCTGATATTTTCTCAGAAAACGAGTAGTTACAATACTTACCACCCCGCTAATTTCACTCTGATGTAATGCATCTTTAGATAAAATATTTTATTTTAAAATATTATCCGTATAAATGCGTAAAGCTGTTCCAGATTCAGTACCTATATTTATCATAATTATAATAAAATGAAAGTTTTTTATATTTTTATACCACTCAAAAATCAATTCAAATAGCTATCGTTTACAGATTTGAACATATAACTAATACCCTTTTAAAGTGCCCAGGCAATCAATTACGTATTTAAATAAATATTCTATAGTTTTTAATTTCCAAGTTATCATGTGAAAAGTCTCAAAGGTGAATAGAGTAAATATACTTTGGTCGTTTGAGTATTTTCGTTTGGAGCTACTGTATTTGTAAGAATCCAGTAAATTATTAGGCATGCTAATAACTGCATCTTAACGTTTTGTTACATACCAATACGAGAGGGCCAAGAAGCGTCTCATAGTCTCTAAAACGTACAGTTTTAATTTAAAAAATAGTGTATTTTGATTACGAATTTGCATTTTGTCAATTGTGAGTAAGTTTGATATATTCACTATAAAGCAAGGACAAGTGATTTCAGAAAATTAGGGTAGTGCATTTAATTTCGGCACTTTTCCCAATTGGACATTTTCGATTTTGGACTATATCTTTGGTAATCCTGGACAGAATACGACGTTTGATAGCTCAAATGAGAGCTAATTAAGTGTAGATGACTGTCATGAGCTTTTTATTTGTTATGTTATGATATTTTCATGTGAAATTGTGTGACTTATAATTTTAAAAAAATGTTACTCGTTTTTAGAACATGGGCATTTCATGATTACGCAATAAATTGGTTTAAAAATTAAACTGTCCTGGTAAAATTTAGTTTATTTTCCGAATTTTTAGTCCCCGTGGTTCTACGTTGCGTCTGTGGTGAGCAATCGTTATAAAAGAAAATAGTGTAATTTCGGCACACTATTGCTGTAGGTAAAAACGGGTTGAATTTAGTGGTCGGGTGGTAAATTGTAGTTGTAAATAGTTAAAAGACAACGTTGAAATGTGTAGGAGTCATAGCACTGCACTTAAACTCGATTAAGGGGGTCTTTTTAAAAAGTGCCTCCCAAATTTTCCTCATTTTGATACGTTTTTCCAGTTACACGTTAAACAACAAGTAAAAGCTTAAATTAAAGAAAACTGTCTGGAGATAATGATAGGTTTTTAAATTTTTGAAAATAATGATTTTTTGACTGAGAAACAATCGATTGTTTGTAAAGTGCCGAAATTAAATGCATACATTTAATTTCGGCAATTTTCCATTTTTTTAAAAACTGATTTAATTAAGTAAAAAAACAACTTTCGTACAGTGAATTTTTTATGACGCAACGCAATATCGTAAAAGCTTTAAAATGAGCTATCAAACATAAAAATCAGGCCATACAGTGAAAAGTTACATTGGAAAAACGAAAAAGTGCCGAAATTAAATGCACTACCCTACACGAGGATAGATAATAAAAATTAAAAAAAACGTCAAGAAAATAGTTCCACGGAAATTAATTGAAGTAAAAAATACAGCATAAAAAACTTAAAAGAAAAGTAGACATAAGCCTAAATCTAATTTTAATTCAAAACGCTTTAAGTATTCTAACATCAGGTGATTTAATGATCATATAAAAATGTTTTAAATCTTTTGTTGAAAATCTATTTCTGGAGATCATTTTGTCATACGTGTTTTTTGCAACTGTGCACATTCTGGCACGGAAGCAAAAAGAAAGGATTAAAATCTAATTATTTAGAAGACAACGTGTTGGATTTGGCTGAGTACACTGATGGGATGCACGCCCATGGACAGGACAACGATGATGCGTCCCACGCCGCTTTTAAAAAATTCGCCGTTGTAAGTTTTTAAATTGAGGAAGTTCACTAAAAAACCGTTTGTAATAATTTTATTATGGGTGAACGGGAGCGCCACGGGGCGATTTAGCCCTGTGGCGCTGCGCCAACCATTATTAGAGAACGTGGGTAAATTTTGAAATTCAGAACCTTCTTCTTTTTATTATTATTCCAACGCTCCATCCTTAAAAATGATATTCCTCATTTGTTACTGATTGATCAAAAATAAACATGGGCTCATTAGAGAGAAGAAGGAATTAAGCAACTTTCTTAGGAAGCATTTTTTTCATTTAGGTCCTTGTTATCGATTTATTGATCAAAATAAAAAAATTTAAAAAATAGACAAATAAAACATCCCAACCGCGCAATAACAGCCTTTTGGCAACAATAAGGATTGTACAGAGCGACC
>JASAMX010023244.1:0-12610 GCA_030248175.1 Microlaimidae sp. YZB2_3 | reverse complement strand
TATTGCTCTGTAAAAATTGGAATACAATAAATTAAATAGCCTTTACAAAAGTGAAGCACAAAAAAAAAAAGAATTTAAAGAACAAAAAATTTTAAGATCTAAAGAAAAAATAAAATTGTTTAATTTTGTTAAGAAATTACGCAAAAATAATGAGGTAAAAAGCCCCCCTGATTAATATTTTTTTGGTATTCGCGTTCTCAGTTTGGAAACATCTAAAAAGCATGTTTATTACAAGCATATGCTTTTATGAGCTATATAAAATTAAATGGCACGGCGATTTTAAAAAGAATCAGAAAATAAAAATTACTAGGTTTTTTAACCTCAGTAACTATGCTTAAATTATTTCTATTAATAAAAAGATGTAATTTAGGATTATTATGTCCCATAAAAACGACACAACATTTATCAGTTGCAATGCCCAATTGCCATTTATTACTCCAATCTTTCAAGCTATTAATTGCATTTTGGAGCAGAGAAATGTTTTGGTTATTTTTTCGAATAAAAATATCTTAACGTCATCCGCAAATAATTTGCATGTCATATTTTTTAACTAACAGACAACAAAAAGTTATTTTTAAAAACAGTTTTTCTTCCTTAATGAATGTGACTTCAGGTGTACCGCAGAGTTCCGTGCTGGGTTTACTAATATTTTTTATTGTATATTATTGATTTATTTGGTGAGTTAAAAATATCACTTGCAAATTATTTGCGGATGACGTTAAGATATTTTTAATTCGAAAAAATAACCAAAACAATTATCTGCTCCAAAATGCAATTAATAGCTTGAAAGATTGGAGTAATAAATGGCAATTGGGCATTGCAACTGATAAATGTTGTGTCGTTTTTATGGGACATAATAATCCTAAATTACATCTTTTTATTAATGGAAATGCTTTAAGCATAGTTACTGAGGTTAAGGACCTAGTAATTTTTATTTCTGATTCTTTAAAATCGCCATCCCATTTTAATTATATAGCTAAAAAAGCATATGCTGTAATAAACATGCTTTTTAGATGTTTCCAAACTAAAAATTTAAAATACCCCATTTTTATTAATCAGGGGGGCTTTTTCCTCATTATATTTTTGCGTAATTTCTTAACAAAATTAAACAATTTGTTTTTATCTTTAGATCTTAAAATTTTTTGTTCTTTAGATTCCATTATATCGATTTACTTCACTTTTGTAAAGGCTATTTAATTTATTGTTTTCCAATTTTTTTACAGGAGTTTTTCGATTTTTCCACAATTTAAGTTTTTTTGATTTTAATATTTGTATATGTCTGGGACACCTAATTTTCTGATTTGTTTTTTCTTTTACTCAAAGGTACAAAAAGCTCAAATAAATCATTGATTTTTGAAAATGAAATTTTCTGAAATGCTTTTTCAACTGTTGAAAAACACTGAAAAAGTCCTACAAAATCCCTCGCATTCAAAAAGTCATTCATAGCTGACCAATTTGTGTTTTTAAAAATTAAATAAGCTTCTTTTTTATAATTATGGTGTATTTTTGCTTCTTTTTTTTTAATCGATGGCCGGGTGATCACTATTAAAAAATAACTCAACTTGTATTGCATTAAAAAAAAAAAATTCTTCGTTACAAAAAATGAGGTTAAGAAAAAAGTGCCCACTGAGTTGGCTCTTGTACCATCCTGTGTAAAAGATTCTTGCAAAAAGAAAATTACTATATAAATCAGATAAAAAATAAAATCGCAATGATTTGAAAAAAGTGAGAATCTGTTGTGTTTTTTTGCTTTAGTTCGGGTTTTTCGTTTCTTTTCTTTATCTTGAATATTTTTGGGGTAAAAATAGTTTTTATATAAACTTGTAAAACAATCACACATGATTATTATTGCATAATTTTATCTTAAAAAATTTATATAATTTATAAAAAATGGTCTGTGGGACTTCAATGAGGCCATAATTTTTTTCTTTTATTGTATCTTACAAGATTTTTGTTACAATAGTTCATCAAGATCAACTTGAAAATAACAAATAAATTGTCTCATTAACCAAAAACACCCAAAATATACAGCAAAACATTAAATTTATTTTTTTGCGCAAAATTAATACAAACCTATCGTATTGTATTTTTTTTTAAAGCAAAAACTTGAATAAAAATATTTGAAGAGTATACCAAAATAAAATTTTTGCAGTTTCACAGAAGAAAACCGCAAAGTCTATTTTTAATGACGAAATAAAGTTAAGGTCATAGAGACACTTGGGAGTACTTAAAAAAAGAACAAAGATGCAGATATACCAAAAGACAACTTATTTAGTCAATTTTCCTAAACGCATTCAAAAAAAATTAAAACCGATATAATCGAAAAATATGAAGCTGAATATAGGAAAATTGGAGCCTTTTGTAGGGAATAAAAGTTTTGAAAAACAAGAATTTTGGAGTCAAAAACGAAAAACTAGTAGCCGTAAAATTTATGAGCTTATTTACCGAAATAAAGGGAGTTTCTAAAAACTAAAATCCATTCTGAATAAAGAAAGGGAAGTTTTTTAAGTTGAAAATATTTTGTTTAATTAGTAAAAATGATTAATTAAAGGTAAAATTTGCTTAAACTTGCTCTTATATATATTTGTTTTTAATTGTTACATATTAAGTAAAATTAATTAAGGATTTTAACAAGTTTTTACAAAAAGCAGTAAAAAAGACGCTTACAAAGAAAAGACCAATTAAAAATTAAGCCTAAGATTTAATCAAAACCCAAGCCACTTCTCTTAAAACATAACTACTTAATAAACAGACGAAATAATTTTTTTTATTTTCGGGAGGCAGAAAAAAAGTTAATCATGCTGGGACCCGTACCAAGGTATTCTTTCTTAAATTCCAGGTGCCTGTTTCAGAAAAAAAAAAGTAATTTTTAATTTTACAAATTTCTTTATATTTTAGGAAAATACGTGATAAAGGTTTTTCGACTTGTAATCCAGATGGGGGGTCTGAGCGCCCTGCTCTGCGCTAATTGGTCGCAGCCACGTCCTGCCCGCTCCGCTAAAAAATTTTTTTTTTTTGTGTCGTAGATCCGCTATTTTTTATTTTACAAAAAATAGGCGGAGATTTGTAATATGAAAATTTACAAGTGTCTTCACGAAATAAGCCAAGGCTGTTTTTTTCGGCATGCTACATTTTGTTTTTTATCTCAGTAAAATCTTTCATACTCGTCAGTAGTTAATGAATGATATTTTCAAGAATGTTCCGTTCAATTAAGTAAAACACAAATCAAGGTACTAAAATTTAAGTTAAAAATAATACATGCAATATCGTGTTTCTTTCATTGCGTCAAGAACTACTAAATACATTTAGTTTTAACAGTAAATATGATAACTCACAAAACATTAAATTTTTTAGTATTAAACTGCAGAAGTCAGAAGTGGCAATAATTGCATAGTGAAACTGTTGTAAAATAGCGTTTTTGTTATGAACATATATATATATATATATATATATATATATATATATATATATATATATAAATTTATGTTCATAACAAAAACGCTACAACAGTTTTCGTATAGATATTGCCACTACTAGAGGACTTCTCAGGTTTGATACTAAAAAAATTTAATTAGCCGAATCTGTGAGCGTTTTCTGGTATTTACTGTTAAAACTAAATGTTATTTAGTAGTTCTTGACGCAATGAAAGAAACACGATATTGCTTCTTTTTGATCTGACTAGCTGCATACGTATTATTTTTAACTTAAATTTTAGTACCTTGATTCCTGTTTTACTTAATTGAACGGAACGTATATTATATTCTTGAAAATATCATTCATTAACTACTGACGAGTATGAAAGATTTTATAAGATAAAAAACAAAATGTTTATATGCGGTGTTGTGGTAGCGTGCCGGACTAAAAAGAACAGGCCTTGGCCTATTTCATAAAGACACTTGTAAATTTTCATATTACAAATCTCCGCCTATTTTTTGTAAACTACATGATAGCGGATATACGACACGGCGAATATTGATCGGTTAGCGGAGATGAAATGACGTGGCTGCGACCAATTAGCGCAGAGCAGGGCGCTCAGATGCTCCATCTGGATTACAAGTCGAAAAACCTTTATCACGTATTTTACAAAAATAGGCGGGAATTTGTAAAATGAAAATTTACAAGGGTTTTTATGAAACAGGCACCTGGAATTTAAGAAAGAATACTTTGGTACGGGTCCCGGCATGGGTAACTTTTTTTCTGCCTCCAAAAAATCGTCTGCTTTATTTCGTCTGTTATTAGTGGTCACATTTTAAAAAAAGTGGCTTGGGTTTTGATTAAATCTTAGGCTTAATTTTTAATTGGTCTTTTCTATTAACGTCTTTTTTATACTTTTGTCAAAACTTGTTAAAATCCTTAATTAATTTACTTAATATGTAACAATTAAAAACAAATATATATAAGAGCAAGTTTAAGCAAATTTTACTTTAATTACATAGTTTCTAATTAAACAAAATATTTTCAACTTAAAAAACTTCCCTTTTCTTTATTAGGAATGGATTTAGGTTTTAGAAACTTTTACTTTCGGTAATAAGCTCATAATTTACGGCTACAAGTTTTTCGCTTTTGACTCCAAGATTCTTGTTTTTCAACTTCAAATTTCCTAATTTCGGCTCCAATTTTCCTATATTTGGCTTCATATTTTTCTGGTTCTATCGGTTTTAATTTTTTTTAAAATGCGTTTACCAAAATTGACTAAAGAAGTCTACTTTTGGTATATCTGCATCTTTGTTCCCGATTAAAAATACTCCAAGTGTCTCTATGACCTTAACTTTATTTCGTCATTAAAAATAGACTTTGCGGGTTTATGTGAGGCTGCAAAACTATTTGGTAAAACATGTCAATGTTTTTATTCAAGTTTTTGCTTTGATACAATACAATAGTTTTGTATTAATTTTGCGCAAAAAAATAAATTTAATGTTTTGTTGTAGATTTTGGGTGTTTCATTCATGACAATTTATTTGTTATTCAAGTTGATCTTGATGAACTATTGTAACAAAAATCTTGTAAGATGCAATAAAAGAAAATTATGGCCTCATTGAAGTCCCACAACCATTTTTTATAAATTATATAAATTTTTAAGATAAAATTATGATAATAATCATGTGTGATTGTTTTACAAGTTTATATAAAAACTATTTACCCAAAAAATATTCAGAGAAAGAAAAGAAACGAAAAAACCGAACTTTAGCACGCAAAATAACAGCAAAAAAAATTTTTTTCTAAAATATACATAGTATATTCTTTTTAAATCAATTTTACAAAATTTTCATTGCAAAAATTCACCAAAAAGATTAATATTTTTTTTCGATTATAGGCCGCTTTGTAAAAACTTAAGTAAGTAAGTAAAAATCTATACGAAAAATAATATTTGCTTAATTAGTATTTTTCGAAGCTATAAGATCGTCTGAGAAATGAGAAAATAATATATGCAAATTGAAATTTTCCTGGTGACTTTAAGTCCAGAGGCAAAATATGATCTACGAAGTGATAATAGCAACAATTGTAAAAAATTTAATAGTTTTTTTAATAAAAATAGGTTATTCGGGTCGTCTATGTATCAGGTCTGTTAAGATTCAGTATTAAGTTAACGGTAAACGTGGTGCGTTTTTTTAGAATTCAATCGTCCTTAAAAAGGAAACTAAGTTTGGATTGTGTGTTTAATGAAATTAAATAACCAACAAAAACAAATTAAATCAACCTAGATACTTAAAATAAAACCAGTTAATTTCTGCTTTTAAATGCTGCTCTATTTAAGCATATGTGAGATGGTGAAAATATTATTTTAAACACATTGCAAATATTGTAAACTAGCGATTGTTTAAAATGGATTATAAAAGTAATTGCAAACAAACGTGCGCAATGTGGGTTTATAGGTGACTTTTACTTACTTTGTATGAATTAAGCATCCGATTGCTAAGCAGATTTTATTATTACAAAATAAACACGCTATTATAGTTTCATATTGGACATGTAATGTAATAATCTTTAAATCTACTATTAAGCTTTAAGATTTAAGCAGTCAGCACAGCATCTAAAAACATTTTAATATTTTTTTAAGATAAAAAAATTTTAAATCTAAAATCTTTAAAAAAAATATAAAGGATTAACAATTTTCCTCTATCCATAAATACCATCAAAATTCCTTTTCTATTTCCAAAATATGACTTTAGAACAGCAAACTTTAAAGTGTAAAAGGCTTTTAAACATTTTGGTTTTAACAATATGCCACAAACTTACAACTTGCGTAGGTTTAATTTAATGATAGACCATGCCTTTAAAAAAATCAAATTTACATAAGTTTTAGCGAAATTGCTTGTTGCTGTTTTTTCTTCATTCAAATGACCTGAATAATAAATAAATCATTGTTCACTAATATAAATAGCAAAGTTTGGCAAACTTAAAATCCCAGATCACAAAAAAAACTAAAATTTTACTCAAATCCAAAAAATATTTAAAAATTAACATTGCCAATAAAGATATGTCTTGAAAAAATGTGTGACAGTGTTACAAACAATAAATTTATTTTTAAATGTAAACTAAAATTTTTTTACAGTCATTTTTATAGTAATAAAAAATACAAGTAAGAATAAAAAAAGAAAATTATAAAATGTAGTGTTATTTTATAGTATGAAAGGTGGTGATAACTTGACTAATTTTGGCCAAAATTTGATTAAATTTAATTTTTTTTTGCATTTAAATATTTTTGATAGGCTGAAAGTTGTATTATGAAGTTTTCAGTGATAAAAACAAACAACAATGGGAATACATGCACTATAGAAGAGATTTTGTGATTAAGCTAAAACTTATTGTATATGGCCTGAGCATAAAAGCTACAAGCTTCACCTCTCATAATTAACCAATCAATACTGAAGCTTAATTTTATTTTTATCAATAATAAAGTTATTAGTTAATCAAATTTTATAAACTGTGCTTTGAAGTTCGTGACTAGATTTTTAAATAGCAAAAAAATGAACAGAATTTGTTTGGATCACAATAACAAGGCAAAGAAGGTGGTTTGATAAACATTATTAGTCCACCGTTAATTAAGTGTTTATAAAAACGGTTTTTTAAAAGTTTGAATGATTTTTTAAAAAACTTTTCAATGACGGCTGGCCAAAAATGTTAGCAAAATTATAAACAATTTGTTAACTTCTAACTAAGAGAAACGCCTTTTTATTTAGGTTGTATTTAATAACAAATATTCCTAAAATTTTCAAAATATCGATTTGTTCCTTGTAATGAAAAAGAATAATGAGATTTTTTGAGAAAAATATTAAAACTTAAAACATTATCAAGAATTACAGACAACGTGTAAAAGTAGCGGGTTTTTAGTTGGCTAATTAGTTTGCAAGCAGTTAGTGACCCGCCCCCAGATAGGTACACATAGAGCATCGTGATGCTTTTTAATCACGCAGACCTGTGCACGGTTTGAAAATGCCCCCTCCCGTTTTATTGGAGGATTTGCCCCCCCCCCGTTTTATTGCCCTCCCGTTTTATTGCCTGCGGAAAAATAAAGAAGTACCCAAAAATTATGACGCCATTTTTTACCTTATACGACGCCATCATTGAAAATTTTTTGCAGTTTTTAGCCTATTTCAATGGATTTTTTCGGTTTTTTTGTCCCTTTTTTCCCTTTTCCTTTCTTTTTTCTCTTTTTCCCCCCTGCTTGTCCCCCGTTTTATTGCCCCCCGTTTCAAAAAAGTTGTTGCCCTCCCGTGCCCCCCGTTTTGGAATTGCCCCCCCCCCCGTTTAAACCCGGGGGGGGCAGTGCACAGGTTTGAATTACGTAATACAAATATCGCGTTCACTAAAACAAAATGGCCATTGTCATTATAAAATACAAGTGATTGTGTGTCACGATAATCAAAATCCTCCCATTTATAAGGAAATTGTTCAGTGTTAAAGACCTTCACAGAATTATGACCTTATAGAATCATTTTTAACCAATTAGGGCTTAGGAAAAATGGATATCTTTCATCCATTGGAGATCTAATTTTTTCCCAAGCGCTAATTGTCTAAAAGTCATTTAAACAGCTCCTCCCACACACAACCATTCCCACAGAGCAAAACAAATATGACGTGATCACGAATACTATATGACAATTTGAGGGTCCTTGAAATCCTGACGTGGTAACATAACGTTATCGAGAAACTGACCCAGTTCTTGCCGAAACTCTATGGTTTCATTCATGTCATGTATTGTATTGTCATGTCATATATTTTGTATTGTCATGTTATGTACCTTGTATCTTGCATTACTATGCGGGTGCAGTTGGTCGTTGCAGTTGCCGCCAACTTTCGCCCTTAAAAATTTGCATTTTCGCTCCAAATTGAGTGATTGATGAATAATTTTTGGCTTTTGAGAGTCAAATATTATTTCTAAAGTAATTTTGCTGTAATTGTTAACTTTTAATTAAAAATTGTTAGTTAGAATTTTTTAAAAATATAATTTTTAGCGCGCATTTTATAATTTACGCTTGAAAAACGCGTACTTAAAGGTGCGGTATACTAGATTATGATGTATTTTTTTTCGTTTGATTTTTGGTATCATGCGTCACGTTTCACTGAGTAAAAAATTGTATTACAAAAAAATTAATTTTCAGCGGTTGTCGATATATTAGCAAGAATATCTTTTGATTATTCCATCGATTTTTTTCTGCTCAGCCAGCCAAACAACAGTAATATGTACGTCCGATGAGCGATTAAAAAAAAAACCACGGCACACATGCCAAGATTGAACTGAACATTAAAATACATCAAATCGTTTATTTAAAATAAAACATTATAGCTGCAATATAATAATTAAAAAGACACAGAAATTAGTATAATAAAAGAGCAGTCGATAAAAGTTTTATTCCAAACATAGTTATTGCAACGTTTCGGTAATATCAAATTACCATCATCAGGCATTTCTATAAATAGAAAGTAATTAAAGCTACATACTTACACAAGAATTAGAAGACATTAGGCGATAAATTACGTAAGTAAAACACGTAATTTACTTACTTACAAATTTCAGTGTTATAGCTGCAATGCTATGTATCTAGGCCTTACAACGAAACACATTGGCATTTAAATTTCGGAGCATATTTGCATTTCCAATAGGCCACAAATAAAATTTTGTGGGCTATTGGGGCAGAGGTAAGATTTTCACAGAAAATTATCAAAATCGAAGACAAAAAGTTTGACTCCGCACCGCATCTTTAAGGAAAGTTTATGTATAATTAAGCTTGTTCTGAATAAAAAATTGCCAGTGTAAAATCATCATGTTTTTATAATTATTCTTTACGTGTTTTAATTTTTTATCCTATTTTTTTGCTTTTGTTCCACCTTTTTTTTCCTGCGCGTGTTTTATTATGATTATCATGTTTTTTGCGGTTTTTGTAATTTACTTTAGTATTTTTGCATAGGTTTATTTTTATTGCTAATAATTCAATGCTTTGCTAAATGGTAGTAAATGCGTTTTTGCCACTTTGGATGTCATGTTTTATCTGAAGATGGATTTTTAAAATAAATCCAAAAGCTCATTATGTATTCAATAAGTTAAACGTTTTTACCTTAAGTCTTTTTGCAATTATTAAATCTCGTTTGTCGAATGGAAACTCAATTTGGGGAAATTTAAAATATCAAATTTTTTATGCTTCTTTTTTGGGTAGAATTGCTAAAAATAAAAGAAAATTCAAAACGCGTTTAGATCACGTAAAATTGAAGTTTTTGTTTTTGCTCTATGGACATATTGGAAGACGTATTAATCAGGATTTAGTCTCTAGTGACGATTTGTCTCCTGGGCGCTGTTTCATAAAAGTTCCCAACATGCTGTTTTTTTGTTGAAGTCCATTTCTTTTTTGTAGAAAGCTACAAAGAAATGAAAATGCAATAGACTTTTGGAAAAACTTATAAAAAACCAAAAATTTGCATAAATATTAATTACAAAAATTCCTATGCTTTATCATAGGATTTCATTTCTTTGTAAATATTTACAAAGAATCAAATGTTAGTAACATTTATGAAACAGCGCACTGGCCTGGGGCGATCCACTAAACGCGCGTGAGTTGACTGAGTGCTATGTTAAGAAAGATAAGATAGAAAATTTCTTGTACAGGTCCAGAATATATTAATACAATATAGACACTAATGTACAAATAAGTAGAAAAGAAAATAGTCGTATAAAACAAACATAAAATTGAGATATAAAATTGTTAGCAAGTTGTTTAAAAATCTTGGTAATACTTCGTTTTTTTTTTCTGGGAAAATCTAAAAAAAATCGTTATCTAAATAACATAAATTGATATTTATTTTATTTTAGCATATTTGTTTTGAATACAAGCTAATAAAGCATATAACTTTAGTTAAAGGTTTGTTAACTGTTCTGTAAGAGTCACGAATTTTTTGGACCTATTTGGTACGCAAAAAATTAATTGTGAGTATTTGGGCTCAAATCGATATATTTTTAATTCAGATCTTGGGTGTATCAACAAGCCGACTCTTAGTCCAATTTAAGCCCGTTAGTCAGGTGAGACACCCCCTAAAGTTGGCCCTGTCGGAAAATTTTGGGATTTTTTAGCACTGCAAATCGTTTTTTTAATAATAAAAAATATGACGGTCTTACACCACTTGTTGATTTCAATTGTCAATATATATATGAAAAATTATCCAAAATTTAAAAAATTCTATTATTTTTATAATTTTCGAAAGATTTCGGGGTGAATTTACCAATTTTTTTCTTAAAATGCAAAAAAAGTGAAAAGTTTTCTGCTGTACAAAAGTCAATTTAAACACCAATCCAAAGTTCGATTGCAGAGCTGTCCTTAATACACAATTGAGCCCTAGGTATTGGTAGTCGTCTTGTGTAATTTTTTTTTCAAAAAGTACCTTTTTTTGAAATCTGCTATTCCGAGCAATCCTAATTTTTGCCAAAAAAAGGTCCAAAATTAAAAAAAAAATGTTTCTTCGCTCCAAAGAGATTTTTTTGGCGCAAAATATAATCGAAAACGCGTTTTAGTACGAAAATTTAAAGTTACATTTATAATGGACCCAGTTTGCGGTTTTTTTTATTGTTTTTATTTTTTATTATTAGCAAAATGTGACATTTTTAAAATTTTAAATTTTTCACATTCAAAGGCTCTCTCTTAGACCCGTTTGTAAAATCGTATCTCTTTATTTTGAGAAGTTGCAATATTACAAACTGTTATTGCAAACATTTAATATCACAAACTATTTTATTTTAAATTATTAAATTATTTGATATACGTACAGTAGAAGAGCGCTGGTACCATTTGTATTTTTTAATTTTTTTGTAAATTTAGAAAATAATATGATTTGCATCTGGTAAATACTTGCAATAATATCGATGTTAGTTGGTATTATATTGTTTTAATGCATTTTGTGTCATATTTATTAGTCACTGCAGCGTGTGTTGATTTTGATACCTTAAGGATTTTTTTACTTTAAAATAAAAATTTCGAGAAGCGAAATACACAAAATAAACAATACAAATTTTACAAACTGTTTAAAAAAAACACAAATATCCTCCAATCGACAAGCGACTAATAAATGTGTGGATATTACAAACAAGTTTGAAAAAAACATTGCAAACTGCCATGTACATATTTTTGCAAAATTAAAAGTAATTCTTACAAATAGATTAATTGTCGCTCTGTCTCCACGCAGTTTGAAAAGTTTACCAAGTATTTTTTGAAAAAATTAAAAAAAAGGTTAAGAGAGCTGTTTTAGTAACAAAATTGTGCACCGGTTTCAAATTTAACACTCATTTTAAGTAATTTTGAAGTTTAAGTGATCAATTTGACCTTTTTTTTCATTCGAGACCTTTTTGACCAAACTTTCAATTTCCTTCAGAAATTAAAATCACCACAGAAGCATCATGATGTGTGCACCAAAACAACACATTGCATTCCGATCGCCGAGTTGTCCTTTTTTATAATTTATAGTCACAGGTACTATTGCTCATCTGCAAAAAAATCCAAGAAAAAACCGTTTTGATGACGGACCATTTCAAGCGACATCTATATTTTCTCAAAAACGTAATATTTTCCAAACACATTTTTTGTACCAAAGATCTTATTTGTTGTGGTGTAAAAACGAATTAAAATAACTGGCAATTTCTAATATGGATAATTAAAGTTTTATTTAATGTGGTCCCAATTTTTCAGTTTTTTTATTTTTTATTATTAGCAAAATGTGACATTTTACAAATTTTGAATTTTTTCTAATCAATAGATATTTTAGTGACAAAATTTTGCCCCTGTTTCAAATACAACAATCATTTTACGTAATTTTGAAGTTCAAAATAATAATAAAACAATAATATTGATAAAAACACTATATTGATGAAACCGCTTAAAATCTTGTCCATTAAACAATAATTACATTTTAATATATTGGTAACAACTAACAATATATTGTTGTATTGCAAAATAAATAAAACTAAAATTTAAATGCAAATTATTTTATCAGCATTAAACTTAATCAGTAAACTCAATCTCGCCATCATTAGCAACAATGTCCTGAAATAAATCTTCTTGGGATCTAATTGTTTCCATAAATTCATCATTATCCACATATATTTCTTCATTAGACACCATTTTCTTCA
>JASAMX010023243.1:0-16582 GCA_030248175.1 Microlaimidae sp. YZB2_3 | reverse complement strand
TTCGTTCAGTTACATATACTCAATGAGTTTAGAATCATATTATTATATTATATTATAATATTGTATTATAGAGTGCGACTGCGAGCGGTGAACAATGTGGTTTTGAATCATATTATTATATTATATTATAATATTGTATTATAGAGTGCGACTGCGAGCGGTGAACAATGTGGGGGCAGGGGCGTGGTGCCCGGGGCTGAAGGCCACAACCTACTCCCGGCCGCCGCCCCCTCCGACGCTGGAACTGGTTTCAGCCGCCCACAACAGTCTCAAGGTAATAGTAGTAATATTAGTAGTTAATTGGGTGGGTTAATTGACTTAACAGACCTGTGCACGGTCTGAAAATGCAACCCCCTTCCCCCACTTTATTGGAGGATATGCCCCCCTCCCGTTTTATTGCCCTCCCCGCGGAAAAATGAAAAAGTACCCAAAAATTTAGACGACATTTTTTTGCCTATTATGACGCCATCATCGCGAATTTTTTGCAGTTTATAGCCTATTTCAATGCATTTTAAGCCATTTTAGACCTATTTTTACCTTATTTTCGCTTTTTTTGTCTCTTTTTTCCTCTTTCCTTCTTTTTTTTCTCTCCTTTTTTTTCTTTCTCCCCTGGTTGCCCCTCCCGTTTTATTGCCCCCCCCATCTCAAAAAAGTTGCCCCTGTGCCCCGGAGGGGGGGGGGGTTACAACGGGGGGGGGGGAGAAAAACCAATCGTTTTTACTGGAGGATTGTCCCCCCTCTCTGGCCTATTTCGGCAAGGTGCGTTTTTTGCTGTGTGGGGCGGTGGGGGGGGGGGGGGGGGGGGGGGGGGGGTTTGGGGGGGGGGTCCCCCGTGTGTTGGTGGGTCTGTTTCCTCCTAAAACCCCGGGGGGCAGTGCACAGGTCTGGTTAATAGGATAACTGACTTAAGTTCGGTCACCGGCTTTTATTTTAGCCACGCACAAAAATTATAAAATGAGCTACATAACGCCATGTCACCTATCTAACACACGCAGTTCATTTCGTAACTTTACGCATTGCAGCAATAAGAGTCGTAAGTGAATGTCCCGGTACTGATTTAAATTCGGCCAGCCTTAATTTCCGTCACCCTCTATTAGTGACCGTGGAACCGCGGGAAAAGTTTTTAATTTTGAATTTATTTGGGTTTTTTTGTTTTTCTGTATGAATCACTATTATATTAAATCGAACCAATCAGACCTGTGCACGGTCTGGAAATGCCCCCCCCTGCGTTATTGAAGGATTTGCCACCCCCCGTTTTTTTGCCCCCCCCCCACCTGCCAAAAAATGAAAAAGTACCCTAAAATTATGACGCCATTTCCATTTTTGATCTATGATGACGCCATCATCGCAAATTTTTTGCAGTTTTTAGCCTATTTCAATGTAATTTAAGCCATTTTAGACCTATTTTTACCTTATTTTCGCTTTTTTTGTTCTTTTTTCCCTTTTCCTTTCTTTTTTTCTCCTTTTTTCTTTTTTTTTTTCTTTCTCCCCTGCTTGCCCCCCTCCCCCGTTTTATTGCCCTCCTCCCCGTTTCAGAAAAGTTGCCCCCCGTTTTAGAATTGCCCCCCCAATAAAACCCCGGGGGCAGTGCACAGAGCTGGCAAACATTATGATCTAAGTACCAACTTATTATTATTAATTAATTATTAATTTCTAAAAAGTATAGGTCCGCTGGACGGACTCTAAGCAGCCGCCGGCTAACGAAAGCTTCACGTACACGCTGGAGATGAAGAACGCGAAAGGAAGTTTCTCGCCTGTCTACGAGGGACAGAGCAGAACCTCGCGCATTCCCAGGTATAGTATTGTTCACTACTACACGTCGTTACTACGGCAAAATGAGCCACAGTTCGTCTAAAATATGTATGGCTTTGACTCATTTTAAATTTAAAACAGGACCTTAATAATTACAGAATGAGTCAAAGTCCCGTGCATTTTATAATGACAGTGGCTCATTTTGTCGTAGTAACGACGTACAGTTGTTTAATGTTGTTCTTGGCGATGGAGTGTTGTGGGTTTTAAAAGTCTATTTTTCGAAAATGCGCATAAAAGGGCAAGTTTTAAGAGTGAAACCCCCAGGCTCCTGGGAAAAAACTGTAAACATATTTTAAATCGATTTAAAATAAACAGATTTTAAATTGTAAACCGAGATCAAAATCAAAATGTAAATCAAAATCGAAATGTCAGTTTTTTTGTTATTTCGAACCCTATTCTAAGGACATAATTAGAATTTATCCCGGGTTACCTTTTTTGGCGTTTTAAAGTAAGTATACGTAAAGAAAATCAATATTTCCCAGGTAACTTTTCGAAGTAATGTTTTCTGTTGTTTTAATACAAAATAATTTATCCATTTACAGAGGTGGATAAAAACTTATCGCGGAGTAACCATTTCCGCTGGCAAACCCTATTGCCTTCTTCCAATTTACAGTGTATGAATTAACCGGTACTACGGCTAAATAAGTCAAAACAACAAAAAGTATAAAACAGTGGAAAAAATTTTACTTTAAAAAAATAAATGTGGTTAAACTTTAGAATGACATTAAATTGTTGATGTAGGTTGAACGAGTGCACAGAGCACGAGCTTCGGGTACGAGCCAGTTCTCCCACCGGGGGTACAGGTCCCTGGTCTGAAGTTTTCGGGTTCTGTACCCTCCGGGCCCCGCCGGCCACCCTCAAGTCAACGCCAAAAGTGACGGACGTGGGTCGCGGCTGCTGGCAAGTGGAGTGGAGCCCGTTGAAATCGGGGGCGGTACCCCCCGGCGACAAAATCCACTACTCCTGCCAATTGTCACGCGGAAACGACGAATGGAAAACGGTAAGTTTTAGTTTAAATCTTGCTGTTATTATAACGTTTAGTCATGGGCAGTTCCGGTTGATGTTCTGGACAAAATTTGGAATTAAATTCCACCGACACCGACACCGCCTCAAATTTACGCAAATAATGTATTGATGTGCAGGTTAGGCTTAGGCTTAAGATAAAATTTGCATAATACTTAAAATTACGGTAGATTTTGGTCGGTGTCGGTGTCGGTGGAATTTACAGTGTGCCGGTTTATAAAGGGTGGGGGAAGTCGATTAATGCAGAAAAAGAACAAAAATACTAAGTTTTTTTTCTTCAGAAATCAAGTTTTAATGAGAAAACTCAGATTTTAAAAGTTAGGAAATTAAAAGGGACTGGTGTTCCCCAGTTTTTTGTCTGGGGGGACCTCTAAATTTCGAGGTCATACGTGTGTACTCCACCCACCCCCTTCTCTCTCTTCCCCCAGTTTCCTAATAATATACATTCATTGCACATTCTACGGACTAAGATACGGAGCTGTTTGTATTTTTAGGTGTATCAAGGGCCTTCCGTGAGCTGCTCGCTGAGCAATCTGCCCGCCGGTGTGAATCACCGGGTACGAGTACTTCCAGTCCGCGTCTCCACCACGCCGACCGGGGAAAAGGCGGCGGAGACCCCGGGTGCGCCCAGTCTCTCCGCTCCCTTCTCCTGGGCCGCCCCCGCCAGCGATCCTAAGAAGTAAGAGATTATTCATATTTGTTGAATTTTGATTTTAACCAGTTATACTGTGTGAATGTGATAAAAAGGTGGCTTCTGTAGAAAAATCACGGGATCTTTTGGCGCCTTTATCTGAAAGTCCTTTTTTTTACTCCAAAATATGGTTTAGGGACTTGTTACTTGTTTCTTTGACTGGCTAACAACAACAAGACAACAAGATTTTAAGGACAGTAAAGTATACACTGTTTCTAACTAAATGTCGTTCGAATCATATATAATTTTTAACGTTTGTCCTAAAAAATTTAAAATATTATTTTACTCACTTAATCATTTCTTACCAATTCTTCTCTGCAACGTTTGTGTTTTAATGGCAGTTGAACCATCAGTTTAAAATTAAATTGTGTTTCAACTGTCATTAAAAACAGAACAATCAAGAGAAGAAAAAGAGTTTGTTAGGTCATTTTCAACCCTTTTCACAAAAACAGCTTTTGTTATCCGGTTATTTAAACCAAAGAAAGATCTATAATAGCCTCACCCATAATTGTAACCTAAAGCTTTTTTAGATACACTTGAACAACACTTATAAATTTTTAAGCGATAGTTTTAGAATGTTTCAAAAATATTTTAGTTGTAATTGAAAAAAGTTAATCAAATGATTTCTTTTCTCCACTTAGGCAGTAAAGGGAACATTACTGTACATGTACTTATTTGGTTTTAATAACCGTAGTTATTGTTTTAGACCTCCAGGAAAGCCGAAAGAATCGGAGGGTGAGGCGGTGGAACAAAAGAACTGGTCCGACAAAACGTGGGCTTTGGTCTGGTTGGGCTTCTTCTCTGCGATCCTCCTAGCGTTGGCCTTTGTGGTCCAGCATTTCCTTTCCTGAGGGACTGGCTGGGAGTCTCATTTTAGTTCCTTCCTTCCATGAGTTTGCAAGAAATACAAGTTAATGCAATCTGACGATAATTCATTAATGGTGTTGAATTTTGCGAAAACGCAGCACGAAGGACTGAGCAACCATTCACAGTTATTGTTTTCCTCACGTTCTTTATATTTTTCTCGCTATTTCATCTCTTTTTTCCGCCGCGTTGTATAATGACCGCACACACTGTTATATCAGAGTGGACGACCGCACTGGGTGGAGCTAGCAAAATAAATTTGCACTAAACTCTCGCCAAAGAAACGTGCGGAAAATCACGCTACAATTTTAAAATTTTTTCTCAGCACTTTTGTTCAGTTGCTAACGGCTTGGTTAATTAAAGTTACAATTTAAAACTAACATTATTGTATTATTATTATTGTATAAAAATATATAAACTACGAAAAGTTGACCTGGCGTAATTGTTTAGAATTTGACACTGTGGTCTTTATAAAATTATTTTCCACATGACTGATCTTTTAGAAGTTACTATTGTTTTTTGGGAAAATTTTTTACCAAATTTCACAAAATTCCTTAAAATTGTAACTTTAGCAAAAAAAATTTTCCTTTCACCATTGGTCTTTTTAGTAGTTTATTAATAAAAACAAAGATAACTAAAAGTTTTTGGATGTTAATAAAAGGAGGTTATTGTTGTTTACTTGTTGCGAAGGACATTGATTTTTTTGATTCGAAACATATTTAGGATTTAAAATGTTCCTGTTAAACGCTTTGAAAATTATTCATTTTTGGTAGTTGAGTCTGTGATGTTTTTTTCTCTGTTCTCGCGTGTTTTAACAAACTTTTAATGCTTTGGCGCTTATACTTTACTATAAATAATATATTAATATTATACATGTTTATATTTATATTAAGAGAATATACTTTACACTAATGCCTTGTTCCTCTGGGAAAGCTTATGAACCGCGTGGTAATTATGATGCTGATAGGTTATGTGTGTTTTTATCAAGTGCAAGATTTCATATTTACGAGCACCACATCAAGGTTTATTTTTTATATATACTGGCAACGTTTTTAGTAGCTTCTGGGTTTTAATGGTTTGTAAGGTGTTGGAACACGAAAGATCATTCACCATTTTCACAACGTTCACGTTCATAATTAGCATACTCGCAGATTTTTTTTAAATTTGGAACTGACGTCCTTCCCCGCCTCTAAATAAAACCATGCAGTATGCACGCAAACTATTTTAGTCTGTGAAAATGGTGTATAGTTGTAGTACTGAAATAAAGTACAAATTAAGTCACTAAAACATCACTTGTTTACATGTATAATTAAATGTTAATATTAACATAAACTTGTTTTTGTACTTCTGGGGACGAGTAGATACAATATTAAAAATAAACGGTTGGAGGTTCTTTCCTATTAACGTTTTGTGGCATTAATCATGCACCTTTGAAAACAATGGCACACGGTACCCCCGTTATCTGTTTCGAAAATTTGAGTTCCGTTCCGTGGCTCCGAAAAATCTTTTCAGTTCACACTTAAACCAAAAAGAAGAGCTGATAATTAGAAAAATTAAAAAAAATCTTAAGGTTAAGCCAATTGCGTTTATGAAGAATTACGACGAAAATCCAAACGTACAGAAAAGTCTCAAAGAGAATTTTGTAAAATAATGTTAGTAAAAAGGAGGCGAATAAAACCAGACATTCAAAAGTACCCATATATTTTTTACGAAAAACAATTTTTGAACAAAAAAATATGAAAAGACAATTATTATACAAACATTGAATACACCATTGATCAAACTGACTAATAATTCATGAATCCATTAATAAAACATACATTTCTCCTCTTAATTTAACTCCTACATGTTACCGTTAAAAAATTTTAAAAAAACAGGTTTAAATTTTTAATTAAAAAAATTGTTTTGAAGCGGTGCAATGAGGAAGTAATTTTGGATGGAGATTTACATTTTATTAATAAATTCTTTAATTATTATTCAGTTATTTATATGGGGCATTACTCTACGGTATATTATAATTATCATTTTATGTCTTGTGTTCAAAAATTGTATCTCGTAAGAAATTTTTAAGTATTTTTTGGCGTCAGTTTTTATCTCACCTCCTTTTACATGCAAAATCCTCTTTGAGACCTTTGTGTTCATTTGAATTTCCGTCGTTATTCCTGATTGAATTACTGCAATTACTTATTTTTAATTAATGTTTTGTAACGTCTTTAAGACATTAAAACTTTTTTTTAATATTTTAAATTTTATCTACACAAATCTTTTATCATTTACTGCTACTTGAGATGGTGTGGTGTTTTCGTGTCCGCGCGGTATTAACAGTTGGTGAGCCTTTTGCATTCGACTAGGCTATTATCGTTGCACTTTAAGGCGTTAATACACCGCTTTTACTATTGCTATTTTATAGTATTATTCGTATTTATTTTTGTGTACATATAGTGAGTGTTCAGCGCATTGAGTTCACCCGAACAGGCGTTTGTCTCAACTTTTTTGTTTTGTACAGATGGTTTTTTTTGTTGCTAAAACATGAGTATGTGGCTCACAGCACTTGTTTCGTATATTACAACATATATAATATATTTTAAAGGCGACATAAAAACAATTAAAAATAAATTGCTGGTGTTTTAATTTTCGTTGCCGTATGGCGTCAATTGTAGTGTATTCGATTTTATTCGATTGCCATAATTGCATAACCAATTTTAGTTTAAAGAATATAAATTTCAAAACAATTTGATTTTGAATCTAACGAAGTTATTAAACTTAGCAAAAAATGTCATTAAGAAAAGTATTGGGTTTGGTTTAAGCCAAAACAAGATATGGTTTTAAGTTTTACCCCAAAAATATATTGTATAGTAAAAAATAAAAAAAACGATGGTTGGCTGATTGGTTTGCATTGTTAAAAAAGGTAAAAAAAAGGATAAAATTAAAATGACAGACACCAAAATTGAAGCCTTTGTACACTAAAAAAAATACTTTTTCTTCGCGAAATCTTGTTTTTACATTTGAAATGAGTGTTTGTAAAAATGACTTGGTGGAATTTTTTTGCCCTGTAATACTGGCTTCTTAGCGTCTAAACAAACTAATTAGTTTTAATTTTGTGTGTTGACTTTGCAAAAAAAGAGTACCGATTTATCTGGAAAAAAACTTAAACGGCTGCATAAAAAAGAATTAATTTTTTTTGGTTTAATTTTTAACTAATGAAAATAAGATGCCATTCGAAATTTATGTGGAACAATAAAAGATTAGTGTGATATAATAATACTCTGTCAAAAACAGTATGCTCCAAAAATATTCGCACTTCCGAAATTTCCCCGCGATTGTATTTTTATCGTGTTCGATATGCCGATTCCACATATCAGAGAATTTTTATAACGCTTGTATTTATAATATTTATTGACTGCAAAAGGAACAACAATGGCGGAGGTGTTGTTAAAATTTGTTCGACAAAGTAAGTTTTGTGTGCCAAAAGTATTTCGCCAACTAATTGAACAAAAATTTTTTTTTATTAAATTTTTTTTCCTTAAAAAACGGTAATTTTAAATTTTATATGAATTCAAAAAAAAACCTTATGTCAAATTTTGACTTGTATATAATATCAATATGTATGTTTAGCACACAGGGAATAAACAGTTTGGCACACAGGGAATAAACAAAAGTTTTATAAGTATTGATTTTAACGAACCAAACGAATATTAATACTTAAGTCTCTAAGCCTGGGTTGTACAGTTTTTCGTTAAATAAAAGTCTCTGGGATAACCAATCGAAGCGAAAGAAAAACAGAAACAAAAAATGATAATAATTCACCATTCTATTGTTTTATTTGTTTGGTTTGAGTTATGTAAGCCCCATTTTTTTCTATTCACTGAAAAAATGTGTAATTTCTTTTTAAAATTAATTTTATTCAAACAAGTGAAATAAAAATACCTTGGTTGTACTAACTAACTATACGTATAATAGACAGCAAGCCATATAAACCAAAACGTTTTTTAACGAATGTGTTAGATTTTGTATGATAAGCTTTTGTTGCTTTTTAAGTAAGTCCTTTGTGTTTTCTATTCTGTCTGTCTGTGAAATTGGGTTCAAGTGCCAAAAGTGATAAAATAACTAAACGTTAAGCGCATGTATACTATTGTATATTTTAATTATAATATATATCACAGATATATTTAACCTTTCTGTTATTATTATATTATGTTTTTCTATATACCGACAGTGTTTTTAGGTAATTTATTCTAAGTATTTGAATGCTTTCGCACTGTTATGTAAACATAAAGTGCTGTGTTGTTCTACCTTTTACTGTGTTTTTTTGCTGTACAAATTTTTTTATGTTTTTATAATATGTTTGTTTATTGCTTCAAAGGGCTTCAAAACTATTTTTGTTAAAATATTTTATGGACAGAAATTCTTGTTGGGAATTCAAAATATATTTTTTGGAAAAAATTTTTTCGTTTGTGTAATAATAATCTGTCTGTAAATAAAATGACCGTATAGAAAGGTATATACGCAAAAAGTGTAGGTGTGTTGTTTTTTGATTCGGCGGGGAGCTATTTACTGATAGTCGCACGTTTATACCGTGTAGTTCCTGGTAATTTTTGTTTGTTGGGAATTAAGAAATGTTAGCTTTCAGAATTGGTTACACAGGCTACGAACTAATTATGTGATTGTAGGCTATTTTCTAGAAAGTTTTATTGGTATACGCCTCTGATACGATAAGGATTGTTTGGGATTCACGATTGTTTATGTTGGTACAGCGCTGTTAAAATGATAAAAGAGAAATCGTTAGCTTATAAGAAAAGCTGTAACATTTCCAATTCAATGCTTAACTGATTTATTATTTTCGGTTTTTACTTTTTTGGTATTAAATATTTAACGTTTTATCGGTAATCAAACAATGATTAACTTCCCGATTTTGAAACACTTACACAATTTACTTTTTATTAGATTACTAAATAACCATAACGCTTATTTGATTACCAAGTTTCGGGATGTTTTAATCCTTATTTTCTATTCATTTACTAGATGTATATTCTGCTTTTTTATTATTATTTATCTTATTTCTGTCGAGGGTGGACTATAATGCGAGAAATATTATTGTTCTGGAATAAATATTTCCAAAAAACGTTTCGCTAACACATGAAACATACAACATAAACTTATTTTAGTTTTAACCTAGCCTGGAAAATTGCTTTATAAAAATAGAGCAGGAAAAAAGTGGTTTTATGCATACATGGGCACGGGGGGGGGTTGGGGGGGTTAACCCACCCCCCAAATTCTGAGAAGTGGGGTTTAACCCCCCCCCACTCAGAAGTGGGGGGGGGAGAAAAAGTTAACCCCCCCAAATTTTGGAAAAAAATAAACATAAAAAATGTCTTTAAAATGACTTTAACTGCCTCCAAACTGAAGTTTTGAGGTCAAAATGAATGTGTTAAGCAATAAAAAGCTCAAAAATGCAATAAAAAGGGCTTTTTGACCTAAAATTAGTGTTTTTAACCTATTTTTCCTTCAAAATCGAAAAACGATATGGGTAAAATGCACTCCAGAAAAAAAACGATATGGGTATTTTGCGTTTCTCGGGATTTTAACCCCCACCCCTAATTTGGGGTTTAACCCCCACCCCCCACCCCCTCCGGACCAACTTGCCCATGTATGGTTTTATGTCGGGCATATGTGATAGCATCATACATATATAATCCATTAGTGATATTTAAATGAAGCTTAAAAACGGAGCTCGAGACCAACAGTAAACCACAGACTTTCCGTTCTGTTTTGTAGTAATTTAATGATTAAAAAGGTAAAATTTTTATGTAAACAAAAATTTAATCGAAACTACATAGTGAAAAACGATAAAAATAGTTTTAAACATAAATGGGCAGGCGGTAATACCCCCTAAAATCCCGATTACTGCCGACACGTGCCCCCTAAAGTTTGGGGGTATCCCGGACACGCCCCCCTTAAATTTGGGGAGGGGTGTCCCAGTATTAAAAACGCTAAAAATGGTGTATTTCAGGTATACCCGATTAATTTTTGTGACACCCTCCCAAATTTCAGGGGTCGGGTATACCCCCAAAATCCGGGAGGCTGCCCACTAGTGTTGTAAAAAGTATTGATTTTGGATTATTTTAAGTAAAAGTAAAAGTAATTTGAAAAATTTTAATTTAAGTAAAGTAAGAGTAAAAGTAATTTGTAATTTTTTAATTTAAGTAAAGTAAAAGTAATGGTCAAAATTTTATTTAAGTAAAGTAAAAGTAAGACCTATTTTTTAAAGTAAAAGTATAATAAAAGTAATTTTGAACGGAGCAAAACACCGGTTTTTGGAGCTCCAAAGCTCTGTTCCAAAGTTTTTTTTGCTAATTTTATGTATAAATTATCATTTTAATAAGTTTTTAGTCAAAATAAATGGTTTTAGCGTGTTAGTGGCTTAAAAAATGTTCTCTTGCCATTTACAAAAAGCCCATGGGGAATTTACCCTTTCAAATTACTTAAATTTTACTTAAATTAATTTAAGTATTTGCAGAGGAAAATCCGAGTAAGAGTAAAAGTAAAAGTATTTGAAATTTCAAAAGTCGAGTAAGAGTAAAAGTAAAAGTAATTGAAATTTCAAAAGTCGAGTAAAAGTAAAGGTAATCCAAAATCCGTTACTTTTATTACTTTAAGTAAAAGTAACTTTTTACAACACTACGCCCACCTATGTTTTAAAACTGCCAATAAAATAGCTTTAAAACATATTTCAATAAAAACTAATTTTAAATTGTGAAACTCTATGGAACACAGCTAAAAATGACTCCGGAGCTTCGACGCATCACATTTAAGGGTAGACAAACACGTCAGTACATACATGGGCACGGGAAGGGGGTTAACCCCCAAATTCCGAGAGGAGGGGTTTAACCCCCCCACTCAGAAGTGGGGGAGGGAGAAAAGGTTAACCCCCCAATTTTGGAAACATGAAGAAAAAAATGTAATTAAAATGACTTCTAACTGCCTCCAAACTTAGGTTTTGAGGTCAAAATGAATGTTTTAAGCAATAAAAAGCTCAAAAATGCTATAAAAAGGGCTTTTTGACCTAAGATTAGCGTTTTTCACCTGTTTTTCCTTCAAAATCGAAAAACGATATGGGTGAAATGCACTCCAGAAAAAAACGATATGGGTATTTTGCGTTTCTCGGATTTTAACCCCCCCTAATTTGGGGTTTAACCCCCCCCCCACTCCGGACCAACTTGCCCATGTATGATTTAAAGGTAGACAAACACATCGGTATGGTTTCTGCAAAAATAATAAGCGCATTTAGCAGTATGACGTTTAGTACGGGTCGCACATGTAGGCGGTGTTTATTTTCTCCAAATCCAGAGGGGTCGGTCCCCGGCTGGGTGTGAAGATCCGGTCGGTGAGCGATCGGTTTCTGGCCGTTATTCTGCAGTCCCCGGAATCGTAGTACCTCATGCGCGAGGTGGCGGATTCGTAATCGAACGGACCTGAAACTTTTTTTTTATTTTTTGTTTATAGCCACCTTGAACTGGAACTCGGTTTATACATAAAGTATGCAATATACATAAGCGTCACCATAATGGATAATTACCGTATCTCCTACTTATCTTTCGTAGTATGCAGATCAACCGATCGAAATTTCGCGCCTTTTCGGTCCGTTGATCTGCATACTACGAAAGATAAGTAGGAGATACTGTAATTATCCATTATTGTGTCTCTTATGTATATTGGCATACTTTTATGTATAAAACTCAGTTCCAGTGCAAGGTGCCTATTGTAAAGGTATCTGACTTAATTTCGGCTACTAATTTAGGGTGTTTAGAAAATTAGCTTTTTTTGAAACAGAAAAGAACCAGCACAAAAGTAATCGGATGAATATTGAATAAAGTATTTTTGCAAAGTCTTTTATTCGTGAAATTCTGCATTATCAGCTTTTCATTTTACTAAAACGAAGCGGGACTAAAAAGTAGCAGATTCCTTTTTTTGTATAAAATGAAAAGCTGATAATGCAGAATTTCACGAATAAAAGACTTTGCAAAAATACTTTATTCAATATTCATCCGATTACTTTTGTGCTGGTTCTTTTCTGTTTCAAAAAAAGCTAATTTTCTAAACACCCTAAATTAGTAGCCGAAATTAAGTCAGATACCTTTACAATAGGCACCTTGCACTGGAACTCGGTTTATACGAATCTGCTACTTTTTAGTCCCGCTTCGTTTTAGTCCCGGGAAAAAATCACTGCGAGCTTCGTTTCAGTCCCGCTTCGTTTTAGTCCCGCTTCGTTTTAGTCCCGCTTCGTTTTAGTCCCGCTTCGTTTTAGTCCCGCTTCGTTTGAGTCCCGCTTCGTTTTAGTCCTGGCGGAAAATACATTCATCAACTTGTATCATTTTCCTGCGTGCAGTCTTTTTGTGCAAAATATTTGCATAATTAAAAAAAATCGATTTACTCGCCTAAAGTTCAGTAGGCACAGCCAGCTGTTGTTTTTGTTTTCTTAATCCCCGGATGTTATTTTTTACGTAACACGTGTGTAATAAATAATTAGCGTATGTTCAAAAAGAAGGATTTTGAATTAAATTTAATTAATGTGTCCAAAAAAGATTATTAAAAGCTTCTTGTTTTTTTATTCATACAAATTTTTTATTGAGTTGTTACAACAGAAAGTTTATTAAAAGAGTGTTATTTTATGCAGAGTTTCATCGATCGAAGCAAATCCAAAAAAAACATGAAAAACAAAATTACTTAAAAATTTATTAGCAATTTTAAGTAGTTTTTAGGGTCGTTGGAGACCGTAAAGTTTGGTAATAAAATTTAGTTTGGTAAAAATTTTGGTAGTTATACCCAGGATTTCTTATTAAAGTTTGAGGGTTCCAGTTTTAAACACTACGAAGTGGGGTTTGAGGGATACACGGGCCTTACTTTTCTTGTATTTCTGAGTATACCTTCCCCAAAATCCGGGAGGTTGTCTTACTATCAAACAAACTGTAAGAATTTTAAATTTTCGTTCATTTCGATCATCGGTTGTTGTAAAAAAATACGAAATAACACACTTTTATATACATAAATATATGTATGTGTTCCGAACCTCCAATATCATGCTCTAGAGCTCCGGCCATTTAAGACCAAACATATCACCGCAGTTCCTACCAATAAATTGAGCGATTTTCAAACTTATGTATATTAACTTCATTTATGTTAAAAAAATTATTCTATTTGCTTTTCTATGATCTTTTTCATTGTTTAAAAAAATTGTTTACCAAAAGATTTTCACAAAAAAAAATCCATGGAATTACTTTTCAACTATTCATAAAATTTATACAAAAAAGGAAACGACGGAGCTCCGGAGTATCCGGGAAAGTGACTAAAGCCTAAAAAACTTCAATGTGTCCAAAGTGTAAAGGACAGAAACAAAAATTCCAATTTTGGCTTTCTGGCAACATTTTTTGCGCTTTTTTCATCAATTAAAACGCCTTTAAAACACCTAAAATTTGAGTTTTTGTTTTGTCCTTTGGACGAGTAAGTATGAACCAGGCTTAAAACTCACCACAGACAGACTGTAGTTTATAAATTTAAAAAAACGCTTGAGTACTTTCACGAATCAAATACTCAATTGTCGTCGAAATATAAAACTTTACTTTAATACTTAACTGTTTGGTTAAGCTTGAAAATGTTGTAAGACTTGGTATTAAAAAGCAAAATATAAAATTCAGTCACTTTTATAAAAAGAAGAAGTCTGTTCTGAGTAATATGGAAGTTTGTTTTGTGAAATTCCCCAAATATTAGTAAAAAAACTCAGTGTTTTAGGAAATAAATCCTTGATAGAATTAAAATGAAAATAGAAGATGTGCATAAAAGTCGAGTAAAACACACATTAGTATTTTAAATGACTATGTATCAATGTATCTTTGGCTTAAATTCTTAAAAACAGATTCTTAAAAGCCATAAAAGTTAAAACTTCTGATAATTTCCCAATTTTAATCTATAATAAATTTAGAATTTAAAGATAAAATTTAAAAAAAGGCTAAATACTAGAAAAATAGTGACCCTATGATTAAATTAATTTTTTAAAACATTTAACTAATCTGAAATTTCATACTAATAAGCTTAATTTGCTTAACTTTTTTTTTTTGTTTTTTTTTGGTTCCCCCAAAAATTTTTTCTGTGGTAAATATTTGGAGCTGATTTTTTGCTCGTAGATGCTAAATTGCCCCCTCACCTGAATTTTATTCTCGAATATGCTCTATTGCCCGTAGTTAAACCTCTGTTCATGTGAAAAACGACCAGGTTTTTTAAGTTACCCATTATACTAGGGTACTTTGTGTAACAATTTTTTTTGCTTACTGAATTACATATTAAGTAACTTCATTTAGTAGTACACATTCTCTTGTGGTTATTTTTTTGGTTTAAATTATAATTCCTTACCTTTTTATAAAAATTACTAATTTTCAACGAGAAGAGCAAAAAAATATCCTTACCACTAATTAGCAGCCATATGGCAACAATAAAAATATTTAAAAAATAAACTGAAATAAATTTTCGGGTGACGTGTGAGCGCTGCGGGGTACAATGTTCAATAGACGGAAGTTTATCAAAATCGAAACAGAAAAAAACTCTTTTTTATATGGAATACTATGAAGTTAGACAATCACTTCTAAAAAATTTAATGCGAGAAAAGACGGTACATCTGGATAACCTCATAAAATTGTATGGAACCTGGAAAAACCATTTACAATGGTGTGGTTTTGTTGTTTAAAAATAAACCATCAATCCAGAAAAATCAAGCACAAAACAAAAGTCCAAATAAAGCTAATTTCCAAAAAAGTGGTTAAATCAGGTCTAACAAAAAAAAATTTAAACAGAAGAAAAACACACTATTTTATATGGTTCTTTCAGGTTCCATACAATTTTACGGAGTTACCCAGACTTAATTTTTGTATAGTATACTGCTTAAAATTACATTGAAGTTTTGGATATGAAAATAATTGTATTCATATCATGAGGACACCATGACGTTTCTTTTAAAATGAGTAAATTTTTTAATGTTTTATATCTTTAATAAATGACATTGAATTTAATGCATTAAAAGGCGGAAATTCTAGCAAAAGACGAAACAAAGTTTCGAAAAAAAGCCTTATATTAAATGGAATAGTATAAAGCTACATAAGTCTAAAAACTAAATGCCAGAAAAGACTGAAACAAGTCTCTTTAAAACCTGTAAATTAATAACAGATTTTGTGAATTTTTCAGAAAAACAAAACCGAATAAAAACAATACGTGTAAAAGCTTTAGTTTGCGTTTTTTAACCATTAATAAAACTTAATTCACATATATTTCTCTCAAAGTGGATTAACTTTTACATGAGTTAACCAGCTGTAAATACCACAGTATTAGTTAAGTCACACGTCGTCAAAACGATACAAAAAAGTATAACGCAAGCGTCACAGTAACCATGAAAAATTTCTGTCAAAATAAGTTATCGCATTGCGCATTAAATTTTGTAATTTATCATTATTTTCGTATAAAGCAAAACGTACCGCCATATTAACGGCTTTTTAAAATCAAATATCAAGTTTTAAGTCCGAAAAACATTGAAAAATTCAGATTTAATATAAGGCGACTTTTTCTTTAATGTTTCTATTTATTACATAAAACAAATTAGCTGTCAATGTATTTGTTAAATTAAAAGTCGCCTTATATTAAATCTGAATTTTTCAATGTTTTTCGGACTTAAAACTTGATATTTGATTTTAAAAAGCCGTTAATATGGCGGTACGTTTTGCTTTATACGAAAATAATGATAAATTACAAAATTTAATGCGCAATGCGATAACTTATTTTGACAGAAATTTTTCATGGTTACTGTGACGCTTGCGTTATACTTTTTTGTATCGTTTTGACGACGTGTGACTTAACTAATACTGTGGTATTTACAGCTGGTTAACTCATGTAAAAGTTAATCCACTTTGAGAAAAATATATGTGAATTAAGTTTTATTAATGGTTAAAAAACGCAAACTAAAGCTTTTACACGTATTGTTTTTATTCGGTTTTGTTTTTCTGAAAAATTCACAAAATCTGTTATTAATTTACAGGTTTTAAAGAGACTTGTTTCAGTCTTTTCTGGCATTTAGTTTTTAGACTTATGTAGCTTTATACTATTCCATTTAATATAAGGCTTTTTTTTCGAAACTTTGTTTCGTCTTTTGCTAGA
>JASAMX010023242.1:0-16586 GCA_030248175.1 Microlaimidae sp. YZB2_3 | reverse complement strand
CAGTCCTCTAAAAGAAAAATTTTTGGCTACTCATTATAATCCGGTGAAAACATTTTAAAAAATTTTTTTGTGTTCCCAGATTTGCAAAAATATCGCAGTTTTTTTTTTATGTGTTTAAAGCTCACTGAGATATTGCTGTTCAAAAATAAATTTTCATGAATAAATTTCATTTGCAAAAAAGTAATAAAAATAAAAAATCAAACAGAAAGTCAAATCAAACATCAAACATAAAGAAATTTAGAAAATAAACCATTGCCATTCAATACCGAACTTTAAGCTACAGTAGTTAAAAGTCATTTTGTATTGGTTCACGACTTTCTCAGGCTTTAAAACACAATTGATTTTAGTTTAAATACCAAAATCAAGAAAATATAATGGGTGTATAAATTTATAAATTAGTTTTCAAAAAACACATTATTTGTTTTCAAATAAACAAAAGTTCAAATGTTTTATGATCATTGATTTCATGACTTTTCGCTAAATATAAGATTAAATTTGCAGTGCAGTGAACCACGTATATGAAACTCTAAATCTCCTTAAAAGATTAAAATATGGGGATCGAAGCACATGAATTTAAATAATAGGCGCTTTACGATTTATTGAAAATACCTGGAAATTGAAGCAGCTATTAATTTTTAATAAATTTTATGTAATTAAAACTCTGTTTAAAATTAAAAACTTTCTTAAAATTAAGTAAACAATACGTGAACGGTTTTTTTAAACACCTGCATAGGTTTGACCTAACCAGTAATTATAAGAATTGAAAATATCAAAATTGAAACCAAAAAAAAAATATTAAAAAATATAAATCAATTAGAAAGTAATTTTTTCTTAGCTAATAGCTAGCTTGTGAAGTAACCACTCGTTCTTTAAAGGCTGGTTCATACTTATGACAAAACGTCCTTTGGACAAAGTCCAAAGGACAATTTTAGAAAAGCCAAAACGTCATTTAGAAAGCCAAAACGTCCTTTGGACTTTTTCCTTTGGACGAAGTATGAATTCTGCTTGAAATTTGTCCTTTGAACAAAGTCCAAAGGACAAAAATATGAACACTTTGTCCTTTGGATTTTGTCCTTTGGACTTTTTTCACAGGACGTTTTGTCATAAGTATGAACCAGCCTTAAGAAAACATCACGTGCAGAAAAAACCTGACGCAACTTAATAATAATTGGTTACATCACGACTGACATTTTTTTATATTTTTTTTTGGTGGCCACAGAACCCTACCAACCATTAATAAAATCAATAATTAAAAGAACAAGTTTTTTTATTTATTAATGTATGTACAAAAATCTCGTGGAGTGATATCCCACTAACGGAGCGAAATATTTGTACTAAATAAATATCCGAGCATAGCTTATCTGTCAAAATTGTTAAAAATTTTGTTTATCTCGACGTTATTACTGCGGTCAAAAGGGTAAAAAAATCTGGATTGTTTGTAAGAGTGCTACGTTTGTACGTGATATTGCTTTGTTTTTTGTATGTTTTTCGGAAAACCTAATTAGAATTCTTTGTTATCATGGAATAAAATAATAGTAATTAATTTTATGCCTATTTGTTTTAAATAAAGCCTAATAAACCTTAACCCGCACTCAGGAGTTTTGTTAATCTCTAACTAGAAGTTATTGTCTTATATTTCAAACACATATGCATAAAATTATTAAATTATCACTTTATATCACTAAGAAAAGAAATACAAGGAGTTTTTTTGTGAAATAAACAATAATTAAAACATTATTAAGACTTTTAAATAATGAGCTAACATGGCACATCGTCAACACGTGTATTTAGTGCACCGGTACTTTAGTTTATTTTAAAAAATCAATTTATTAAATTTGAAATAAAATAAAAAAATTAATCCCAAAAAATGTCATTACTCAATCAAAACGATAAATTTTGATAATATATAAAATTTCAGCTGGCACGTTTTTATCATCCGTTGAATTCCTTGTTTTGATTAGCTGCGCTAAGGATGAAATAATGTTTTCCGGTGTAAATATCAAATATATTTTACAGATTTTAAATTTTAAATCCGATTTTTTTACAAAAATTATGATTTATTTATAGGCACCTTTATTTTATTTACTTATGTTTTGTAGTATGCAGATCAACGGATCGAAATTTCGCTAGCTTTCGATCGGTTAATCTGCATCCCACAAAAGATAAGTAGGAGATACGGTAATTATCCATTATGGTGACTCTCTATGTTTACTGCATACTTCATGTATAAACCGAGTTCCAGTGCAAGTTGCCTAAACGCAAAGTATAATCTCGTATTAGAAAATCATATAAACATAAGTTACAGTTTTAGAAATTCATTAAAAAACAAAGTTTTTCTGTCATAATTCTTAGCAGTTTCACAGTATCAACTGAGATAAAAATAGAATTTTTTCACAAGCTAAATTTAAAATTAAAAACTACGACAAGCAAATTGACTTTTCGTTAAACAAAATTTGAATTTAAAACTAACTGCGATTATCAAAAGAGCCTGGAACGCGTACAAACTTTAATTACCCAGTTTTTTGCATTAATTTTTTGAAAATTTGTAAAAAAAGTGCATTTTCCGCATGCCTTTTTAAAAAAGTTGAAAGGTCGCCTACTTCCCTAAAAAAATTAATTTTTCAAGAACAGCTCTAAAAAACTATAAATGATTCATAAAACATGTATTGTATGTCGAGTTATGTATGAAGCAAATTGTTTTAGAATTATTTCTTATTTTAAGTATAAAAATAGATTTAGAGTCGATGGTGCCGAGACAACATGAAGTCAAAATAGGGAACTTAGAGCCGTACGTGGGAAGTTTGGAGCCATAAAGTGGAAACTTGGAGCCGAAAGTAAAAATCGCTAAAACGTTTACCTAAGCCTAAGGGAAGCCTAAATCTAAGCTCAAAACCATTTTTTTTCCTAATCAAGTTCTTATTGTTTCTGGCTCCAAATTCCCAAAAATTTCTAATTGTTTCAAATTCTTTGCTTGTGGCTCTAAAGACCCCGCATCCATAAAAAATAACTTTTTTCCCGAGTCCAATATAACCATATAAACGCTATATACTCTTATTCTTAACGCTACAATGCCATTCAGTTAAAATTCAGTTAGAGTTTTATTAACGACTGGACTAAAATCGTGCTTGATAAAAAAGCTATCTAACGGCACGTATATTAAATACGACAAGCTAAGTTACGGTATTGGGTGAATTGGGTAATTAGTAATTATCGGAAGTAGGCAAGCAGTTTATTCTTGATAATTAGGCTTACTTATTTTAAATACGTGATGTAAAAAGCTAAGTTCCGGCTCATGGTAGAGTCCCCGGTCCTTCTATTGTTTTTATTTTCATTAATGAATTACCTGAATGCCTTAATAATTGTAAAATTATGTTTTTTTGCTGAACACACTTAAATTTATTCATTTTTTATAGTTTGCCAAATTCATTAAAAAAATTGCTTGATTTTTTGTATCAATGTTTAGCGCGGTGGCAAAAACATATAGTTTTAAAAAAAGAATGGGTAATTTGTTTTTTAAGTAATAATTTAAGTGATTGTTGTTTTTTTGCATTTATAAATATGTTAAAGATTTGGGTATAACAATTGTTGATAGCTTTGAAATTTTCACACCAATGCAGTTTGTTAGCCAAATAGTTTTATCCAGAATTTATTTTATTTCGTGCATTCAGATCCAAAAATACAAAAAGCTTTTTTGAAATTCTACATCCCTATGTTTGGCCTTTATTAGAATATGACACGGTTTATATGATCCCCTTATTGTAAAAAAATTACATTAAGCATATTAAAAAAAATTAAAAGGCGTGTTTAAACGCTGTAATCTTAAAAAATCTATATTCTTTGAATTGAATTGAATTGAAAGCCTTTATTAATATTTCTACACAAATATAGTATTTTGAATTATAAATATTAAAATAGAAGAAATCCAAAAAAGTTTAAGCAACAAATATTTAAAGATCATACAATACATCCAATAGTAAAATACTTAATGTTAATAAAAAAAAACACAAAATACTATGTTGGAAATAAACAAAGGGAAGGAAACACAGAGCCCGGAGGCTACTTACATGTGCCTGTCAAATTTCGTAAAATTACTGAAAGAAAAAAGTTTTAATCTTTTTTAAAAGTTTTTAATGAATTTGATTTTACAATACACTCAGGTAAAACATTCCAATACCTTGCTACTCTTAAAGAAAAAGAATAAAATAATACACCTTTAGATTATGATAATGATAATTTTTACCCAAATACTCTCCCCAGCTAAAAAAATCAGAAAAATCTAGATCATTTAGTTTGTTTATACTTGAGTAGCATAATGAAAGGTCAAAATGTATTCTCCGTTCTTCAAGAGATTGAAGATTTAAGAAATTTATTCGCTCAATATAATTAGATATTCGACTTAAACCACATTTTAAATATAATCGCCTGTAAAATAGCGCTGAATTTTTTCAATACAATCGATATCCTTCAAAAAATATGGCGACCACACAGGAATGCAGTACTCAATTGTGGGTCTAACAAAGCTTTTATATGCTAAAAGTAATGCATCTACGTTATATATAATAGCTTATATGTTTTTTTTGATATATTTTTGCAATGATCAGATGATTTCAAAAAACTACTAATTAAAACACCTAAATCTCGAACTTCTGAATCGGAATTTATTTCTTTTCCGTTAATGAAAACAGGGGTTTTGGGGTTGCCAGTTCCCATGTATACTATGTTGCATTTATTTAATGCCATTTTCAACAGCCACTTATGGAACCAGTTTGCTAATTTAGTTACAGTTTCTTGCAAAACATTATTATTTTTTTTTAATTCTAATATGATACAACTTAACGTCATCAGCGAAAAGGTTGCAACTCACATTTGATATTTCATTTGTTAAATCATTAATGTACAGCAAAAATAATAAAGGACCTTGCACTGACCCCTGGGGAACCCCAGAAAGCACTTTAGAATTTTCTGAATATTCATTATCAATCACGACTTTTGAGTTCGATTAGACAGGAAATTTTCAATCCAGGCTAAAAAGTTAACAGTTATTCCATAAGCTGATAATTTAGAAATTAATTTAGGATGAGAAACCGTGTCGAAGGTTTTGCTAAAATTAAAATAAATACTATCTATTGGCTGATTATGTTCGATTGCTTTGCTCCAATCAGTTATAGATTCAATTTATTGAGAACAAGTTGATCTTTTAGTCAAAAATCTATGTTGCGATTTCGTTATTAAACTGTTAGCTTTTAAAAATTGAAAAATTTGATCATAAATGCAAGTTTCCATAATCTTACATGCAATGCAAGTTAAAGAAATTGGTTGATAATTTTTAGGATCAGTAGGATTACCCTTTTTAAAAATGGGAATCATAATAGCGGTTAGCCAGCTTGGTGGAATTTCTTGAGTGGTAAAAGAAATTTTAAAAACCGTTAATAGTGATTCAACTAGGCTATAAGCTAATTTTTTAAATAACATTGCAGGTAGATTATCAGGTGTTTTGCTAAGCTTATTTTTATGCTTTTTTAAAGCCTTCAACACGATTTTTTTTGTAAATTTAATATTCGAAATAGAGGCCTTGGTTTTCATATTAACTTTTATTTGGCGACCATCATCGTGAGTAAAATTTTCACTAAAAGCATTATTAAGGATATTACACTTATCTTTAACGTTATCAAGTAATACCCCATTTTTATCAATCAAGGGGCTTTTTCCTCATTTTTTTTGCGTAATTTTTTAACAAAATTAAACAATTTGTTTTTTTTTGTTTTTCTTTAGACTTGATTTTGTTTAGTTTTAAAAGGGTGAAATATTGTTGTGTGATAAATGACTGTTTTTTTTTGTTCTAAAGTATTCATAAATTTGTAGCTATCAAATGTAATGATTTTTTTAGTTAGAAAATTTCTATCAAACTTGTAGTACTGATAACAAACTTTTAAAAACAGAAAACTTCAGACTTGATATAAGAAAAAAGTTTTTTTTAGCAACCTTATGAAATGACTTAAATCTAGAAATTAAAAACTCAAAAAAATTTTAAAATTTTTATAATTCCGTTAATAAACTTAGTTGAAATTTTTATTTAAATATGTTCCGATTTTTATGATGATTTTGATAATATTTCTTAATTTAACCTTGTGCTAGTTTATTCACCGAGTAAGGACGGGGTGCTTCAATTGGAAAATCAGGTTTTTATCTCCAACCTACCTGCCTTCATTGTAAATTTTGCTGCCTCCCACTTGCCTTTGACCTGCCTCCTATCTGTCTCTATTTGTCTCCTATCTGCCTTTATTTTAAATCTACCTGACTCTACTCCGCCTTCTACTTGCGTCCTATCTGTATGTTTTAACATAGGAGACAGGGCCCACTGCCTCCTACTTGCCTACGAGGCAGTTTTACTTGCCTCTACACTGCTTTCAATTCCCATGTAATATTGTCATATGTTCTCGATTTTTTGTGGCATCCGACAAATAAATTATTTTGTAAGCTAAAATTTGGAATATTTTAAAAATTTTAATTATTTAACAGTAGTATATGGAAAAATTTCACCAATGAATTTTGCGTTCACAAACGTTTATTTCTAAATGATGAAAAATCTACACTGCAGAATAATCTACTTAATATTAGAACAACTGCTTAACACACAGTCCGACATTTTTTACCCTTATGCATTCTTGACCATACGCAATTCTTTACATACCTTTGTTCACAGCCGAAGCCAAAATTGAAGCTGGTCAATCAATTTTAAGTCCATTATCCTAATTGCTTAGACAAAATAAAAAAATAAACGCAGAAGCTAAGCAAAACAAAAAATAAATAGTCAGGAGGTAATGCAAGCAAAAAATTAATAAACTCCGCCATGTGTTTTCCTGCACGTGATATTTTTTAGAAGGACAAGTGGTTACTTCAATACCTCTACGATATTCATTTATAGTTAAAAAAACACATAGTTTTGATTTACAAAAAAATAATTTTTATGATCTTTATGTTTTTTTTTTCAAAAATATACGTTTAAATATAGTAATTTACAGTTACCTAAGCTTAGTTAAGTTTAAAATTAAATAAATAAAAATTGAAAATTAAAACACATGATTTAAGGTCTCTCTGGACAGTTTCATCTAGGGATCGACTGGGGCTCTGGCCCCGGCCCCGGCACTCCGGCCCCGGCCCCGGCCCCGGCACTTTTTTCCACCCCGGCCCCGGCCCCGGAAAACGCAATTCCATCTACCCCGGCCACGGCCCCGGCCCCGGCAATTTAGCTTTTAATTGAGCCGGGGCAAACTGGGGTAAGGACCCTTAAGAATCCAAATTTTTAAGCGCTTCCAAACATTTTTGACAGTGAAATATTATACAAGGTTTTATCTACAGAGCTAATTTAATTGTTTTAACATACATTAGGATATTTATTGTTTATTATGCTATATTAAGATTTTCTAAAGCGCCTCTTTATTCTATTAAGATTCCTTATTTTAATCACGAATCCGTATTCTAAAAATATTATCTCTTTTTTTTTTTTTGTTTCTCTTTTTTTTTTTTTTGCTGTTTGGTTTTTTTTTTTTTTGTCTGCATGATATGCTTTGAATGTAATTAGTATTGGAGTGCAAAATTGCGAATATAGAACAGTTGTTCTAATATTAAGTAGATTATTCTCATGTAGATTTTTCACATTTAGATAATAAACGTTTGTGAACACAAAATTCATTGGTGAAATTTTTCCATATACTACTGTTAAATAATTAAAATTTAAAATATCCCAAATTATTACAAAATAATTATTCATGCCACAAAAAATCGAGAACATATGACAATATTACATGGCAATTGAAAGCAGTGTAGAGGCAAGTAAAACTGCCTCGTAGGCAAGTAGGAGGCAGTGGGCCCTGTCTCCTATGTTAAAACATACAGATAGGACTCAAGTAGAAGGCGGAGTAGAGTCAGGTAGATTTAAAATAAAGGCAGATAGGAGACAAATAGAGACAGATAGGAGGCAGGTCAAAGGCAAGTGGGAGGCAGCAAAATTTACAATGAAGGCAGGTAGGTTGGAGATAAAAACCTGATTTTCCAATTGAAGCACCCCGTCCTTACTCGGTGAATAAACTAGCACAAGGTTAAATTAAGAAATATTATCAAAATCATCATAAAAATCTGAACATATTTAAATAAAAATTTCAACTAAGTTTATTAACGGAATTATAAAAATTTTAAAATTTTTTTGAGTTTTTAGATTTTTAGATTTCTAGATTTAAGTCATTTCATAAGGTTGCTAAAAAAACTGTTTTCTTATATCAAGTCTGAAGTTTTCTGTTTTTAAAAGTTTGTTATCAGTATTACGAGTTTGATAGAAATTTTCTAACTAAAAAAATCATTACATTTGATAGCTACAAATTTATGAATACTTTAAAACAAAAAAAACAGTCATTTATCACACAACAACATTTCACCCTTTTAAAACTAAACAAAATCAAGTCTAAAGAAAAACAAAAAAAAACAAATTGTTTAATTTTGTTAAAAAAATTACGCAAAAATAATGAGGAAAAAGCCCCCTGATTGATGAAAATGGGGTATTACTTGATAACGTTAAAAATAAGTGTAATATCCTTAATAATGCTTTTAGTGAAAGTTTTACTCACGATGATGGTCGCCAAATAAAAGTTAATATGAAAACCAAGGCCTCTATTTTGAATATTAAATTAACAAAAAATCGTGTTGAAGGCTTTAAAAAAGCATAAAAATAAGCTTAGCAAAACACCTGATAATCTACCTGCAATGTTATCCAAAAAATTAGCTTATAGCCTAGTTGAACCACTAGTAACGGTTTTTAAAATTTTTTTACCACTCAAGAAATTCCACCAAGCTGGCTAACCGCTATTATAATTCCCATTTTTAAAAAGGGTAATCCTACTGATCCTAAAAATTATCAACCAGTTTCTTTAACTTGCATTGCATGTAAGATTATGGAAACTTGCATTTATGATCAAATTTTTCAATTTTTAAAAGCTAACAATTTAATAACGAAATCGCAACATGGATTTTTGACTAAAAGATCAACTTCTTCTCAATAAATTGAATCTATAACTGATTGGAGCAAAGCAATCGAACATAATCAGCCAATAGATACTGTTTTTTTTTGATTTTAGCAAAGCCTTCGACACGGGTTCTCATCCTAAATTAATTTCTAAATTATCAGCTTATGGAATAACTGTAACTTTTTAGCCTGGATTGAAAATTTCCTGTCTAATCAAACTCAAAAGTCGTGATTGATAATGAATATTCAGAAAATTCTAAAGTGCTTTCTGGGGTTCCCCAGGGATCAGTGCAAGGTCCTTTATTATTTTTGCTGTACATTAATGATTTACCAAATGAAATATCAAATGTGAGTTGCAACCTTTTCGCTGATGACGTTAAGTTGATTCATATTAAAATTAAAACGAAAATAATAATGTTTTGCAAGAAACTGTAACTAAATTAGCAAACTGGTCCCATAAGTGGCAGTTGAAAATGGCATTAAATAAATGCAACATAGTATACATGGGAACTGGCAACCCCCAAACCCCTGTTTTTATTAACGGAAAAGAAATAAATTCCGATTCAGAAGTTCGAGATTTAGGTGTTTTAATTAGTAGTTCTTTGAAATCATCTGATCATTTCAAAAATATATCAGAAAAAGCATATAAGCTAATTAACATGATTTTTAAATGTTTCCAAACGAAAAACGTAGATGCATTACTTTTAGCATATAAAAGCTTTGTTAGACCCACAATTGAGTACTGCATTCCTGTGTGGTCGCCATATTTTTTGAAGGATATCGATTGTATTGAAAAAATCCCGCGCTATTTTACAGGCGATTATATTTAAAATGTGGTTTAAGTCGAATATCTAATTATATTGAGCGAATAAATTTCTTAAATCTTCAATCTCTTGAAGAACGGAGAATACATTTTGACCTTTCATTATGCTACTCAAGTATAAACAAAATAACTGATCTAGATTTTTCTGATTTTTTTAGCTGGGGAGAGTATTTGGGTAAAAATTATCATTATCATAATCTAAAAATACCTAAAGCTAAGAAAGGTGTATTATTTTATTCTTTTTCTTTGAGAGTAGCAAGGTATTGGAATGTTTTACCTGAGTGTATTGTAAAATTAAATTCATTAAAAACTTTTAAAAAAGATTAAAACTTTTTTCTTTCAGTAATTTTACGAAATTTGACAGGCACATGTAAGTAGCCTCCGGGCTCTGTGTTTCCTTCCCTTTATTTATTTTCAACTTAGTATTTTGTGTTGTTTTTTATTAACATTAAGTATTTTACTATTGGATGTATTGTATGATCTTTAAATATTTGTTGCTTAAACTTTTTTGGATTTCTTCTATTTTAATGTTTATAATTCAAAATACTATATTTGTGTAGAAATATTAATAAAGGCTTTCAATTCAATTCAATTCAAAGAATATAGATTTTTTAAGATTACAGCGTTTAAACACGCCTTTTAATTTTTTTTAATCTGCTTAATGTAATTTTTTTACAATAAGGGGATGATATAAACCGTGTCATATTCTAATAAAGGCCAAACATAGGGATGTAGGATTTCAAAAAAGCTTTTTGTATTTTTGGATCTAAATGCACGAAATAAAATAAATTCTGGATAAAACTATTTGGCTAACAAACTGCATTGGTGTGAAAATTTTAAAGCTATCAACAATTGTTATACCCAAATCTTTAACATATATATAAATGCAAAAAAACAACAATCACTTAAATTATTACTTAAAAAACAAATTACCCATTCTTTTTTTAAAACTATACGTTTTTGCCACCGCGCTGAACATTGATACAAAAAATCAAGCATTTTTTTAATGAATTTGGCAAGCTATAAAAAAAATTTAAGTGTGTTCAGCAAAAAACATAATTTTACAATTATTAAGGCATTCAGGTAATTCATTAATGAACAATAAAAACAATAGACGACCAAGGACTCTACCATGAGCCGGAACTTAGCTTTTTACATCACGTATTTAAAATAAGGAAGCCTAATTATCAAGAATAAACTGCTTGCCTACTTCCGATAATTACTAATTACCCAATTCACACAATACCGTAACTTAGCTTGTCGTAATTAATATACGTGCCGTTAGATAGCTTTTTTATCAAGCACGATTTTAGTCCAGTCGTTAATAAAACTCATTAACTGAATGCCATTGTAGCGTTAAGAATAAGAGTATATAGCGTTTTTGAGTCTAATATGGTTATATTGGACTCGGGAAAAAAGGTTATTTTTTATGGATGCGGAGTCTTTAGAGCCACAAGCAAAGAATTTAAAACAGTCAGAAATTTTTGGGAATTTGGAGCAGAAACAATAAGAACTTGATTAGGAAAAAAATGGTTTTGAGCTTAGAATTAGGCTTCCCTTAGGCTTAGGTAAACGTTTTAGCTAATTTTACTTTTGGCTCCAAGTTTCCACTTTATGGCTCCAAAACTTTCCACGTACGGCTCCAAGTTCCCTATTTTGACTTCATGTTGTCTTGGCACCATCGACCCTAAATCTATTTTTATACTTAAAATAAGAAATAATTCTAAAACAATTTGCTTCATACATAACTCGACATACAATACATGTTTTATGAATCATTTATAGTTTTTTAGAGCTGTTCTTGAAAAATTAATTTTTTTAGGGAAGTACCCGACCTTTCAACTTTTTTAAAAAGGCATGCGGAAAATGCACTTTTTTTTACAAATTTTCAAAAAATTAATGCAAAAAACTAGGTAATTAAGAGTTTGTACGCGTTCCAGGCTCTTTTGATGATCGCAGTTAGTTTTAAATTCAAATTTTGTTTAACGAAAAGTCAATTTACTTGTCGTAGTTTTTAAATTTTAAATTTAGCTTGTGAAAAAAATTCTATTTTTATCTCAGTTGATACTATGAAAATGCTAATAATTATGACAGAAAAACTTTGTTTTTTAATATAGAATTTCTAAAACTGTAACTTATGTTTATATGAATTTCTAATACAAGATTATACTTTGCGTATAGGCAACTTGCACTGGAATTCGGTTTATACATGAAGTATGCTAGTAAACATGAGAGATGACTCTACTATGTCATCTCTATGCTGTACTTCTCTATCTTATACCTTTTATCTATTCCTCAAAAAGATAAGTAGGAGATACGGTAATTATCCATAATGGATAATTACCGTATCTCCTACTTATCTTTTGTAGGATGCAGATTAACCGATCGAATGCTAGCGAAATTTCGTTCGGTTGATCTGCATACTACAACATGTACAATAAAGGTGCCTATAAATAAATCATAATTTTTGTAAAAAAATCGGATTTAAAATCTGTAAAATATTTTCGATATTTACACCGGAAAACATTATTTCATCCTTCATTTCAGCTAATCAAAACAAGGAATTCGACGGATGATAAAAACGTGCCAGCTGAAATTTTATATATTATCAAAATTTATCGTTTTGATTGAGTAATGACAATTTTTGGGATTAATTTTTTTATTTTATTTCAAATTTAATAAATTGATTTTTTTAAATAAACTGAAGTACCGGTGCACTAAATGCACGTGTTGACGATGTGCCATGTTAGCTCATTATTTAAAAGTCTTAATAATGTTTTAATTATTGTTTATTTCACAAAAAAAAACTCCTTGTATTTCTTTTCTTAGTGATATAAAGTAATAATTTAATAATTTTATGCATATTTGTTTTAAATATAAGACAATAACTTCTAGTTAGAGATTAACGAAACTCCCGAGTGCGGGTTAAGGCTTATTAGGCTTTATTTAAAACAAATAGGCATAAAATTATTTACTATTATTTTATTCCACGATAACAAAGCGTTCTAATTAGGTTTTCCGAAAAACATACAAAAACAAAGCAATATCACGTACAAACATAACACTCTTACAAACAATCCAGATTTTTTCGCCGTTTTGACGGCAGTAATAACGTCGAGATAAATAAAATTTTTAACAATTTTGACAGATAAGCTATGCTCGGATATTTATTTAGTACAAATATTTCGCTCCGTTAGTGGGATATAACATTACGAGTTTTGTCAACTCCACGAGATTTTTGTACATACATTAATAAATAAAAAAACTTGTTCTTTTAATTATTGATTTTATTAATGGTTGGTAGGGTTCTGTGGCCACCGCATTCCAGCTCTTTGACGACAACCATGTTACAATAAATATTTTGCTGTATAATTAAAATTTCATTTGACTGTTTTAAAAATAAGACTAAAATTTCTTCAGGTATAAATTTAGGGCGTCATTGCTCCCCGTCAAGAAAAAATAAAAAATAAACACGCGAGCCAAAAAAAAATATAAAAAAATGTCAGTCGTGAACCAATTATTATTAAGTTGCGTCAGGTTTTTTCTGCACGTGATGTTTTCTTAAGGCTGGTTCATACTTATGACAAAACGTCCTGTGAAAAAAGTCCAAAGGACAAAATCCAAAGGACAAAGTGTTCATATTTTTGTCCTTTGGACTTTGTTCAAAGGACAAATTTCAAGCAGAATTCATACTTCGTCCAAAGGAAAAAGTCCAAAGGACGTTTTGGCTTTCTAAATGACGTTTTGGCTTTTCTAAAATTGTCCTTTGGACTTTGTCCAAAGGACGTTTTGTCATAAGTATGAACCAGCCTTTAAAGAACGAGTGGTTACTTCACAAGCTAGCTATTAGCTACGCTAATAAAAATTACTTCTAATTGATTTATATTTTTTAATATTTTTTTTTTGGTTTCAATTTTGATATTTTCAATTCTTATAATTACTGGTTAGGTCAAACCTATGCAGGTGTTTAAAAAAACCGTTCACGTATTGTTTACTTAATTTTAAGAAAGTTTTTAATTTTAAACAGAGTTTTAATTACATAAAATTTATTAAAAATTAATAGCTGCTTCAATTTCCAGGTATTTTCAATAAATCGTAAAGCGCCTATTATTTAAATTCATGTGCTTCGATCCCCATATTTTAATCTTTTAAGATTGAGCTTCATATACGTGGTTCACTGCACTGCAAATTTAATCTTATATTTAGCGAAAAGTCATGAAGTCAATGATCATAAAACATTTGAACTTTTGTTTATTGAAAACAAATAATGTGTTTTTTAAACTAATTTATAAATTTATACACCCATTATATTTTCTTGATTTTGGTATTTAAACTAAAATCAATTGTGTTTTAAAGCCTGAGAAGTCGTGAACCAATACAAAATGACTTTTAACTACTGTAGCTTAAAGTTTGGTATTGAATGGCAATGGTTTAGTTTCTAAATTTCTTTATGTTTGATGTTTGATTTGACTTTCTGTTTGATTTTTTATTTTTATTACTTTTTTGCAAATGAAATTTATTCATGAAAATTTATTTTTGAACAGCAATATCTCAGTGAGCTTTAAACACATAAAAAAAAACTGCGATATTTTTGCAAATCTGGGAACACAAAAAAATTTTTTTAAAATGTTTTCACCGGATTATAATGAGTAGCCAAAAATTTTTCTTTTAGTAGGACTGCACTTTAATTTATTGCGACGCGTTTGTAATTATTCAAACACAGTAAAAAACTTACGTGTTATTCGTTAACTTGCAAATAATAGTTGCAACTTGCGTTGATTTTTTACGAATAAGCTCATGCAGTATATTACACCAAAATTGTAATTTAATCTTTTGCTAAAAAGAAGTTAATATAAAACAGATGTGTGGTCGAGAGTAAACGTTTTTTATACCATTTCAGTTTATTTTTTAAATCTTATTCTGCTTTACAAAATCTTGTAGTTTTTAATGTAATATTACGTGTAATGTAAGCTTTTAATATAGCCCAAAAGGTTCATTTAAGAGTTTTTCTAAAAGTCCAAAAAAATTTTTAGATTATTGTGCATTTAAAAATGAAATATCGACTCAAGCTTTTGTCCTCGCTTTTGATGATTTTCTTGTAAAAATCTTATGGAACTTGGGGCTAAAATTTAAAAATAAACCCATGTGCACGGTTTACACATCTAGTTTAAGTTCATTGTACGTTTTATTCCACATTTTACGCTTTAAGTTTTTCGAGAAACGCTGAAATTTTGAATGGATTCGTCGGGTAATTTAGTCGTTTCAGAAGTTTACAGTTCGATAAATTCTAGCAACGTTTCTGGAATCGTCGAAGAATCCTATGAACGTTTTACGACTGTACAAATAGCTTACATAATATTTGCTTCCATTACTGCAACAATCGGTTTGGCTAGCAGCGCGAGCCTTATGTTTTTAAGCGTTTTTTTTACATTACAGAGGATTACAAAGATTGTTTTATTTTGCTTTGCGTTCGATTGCCGATAAAGCTGTTCCGGCTATTACGCTCAGGTGATTATAATATATAAACATATATATACTACAGGTGTTCTTACGGTTAAATATCAAACTCCGGACAAACGGTTATTCGATGTGGTGGAATTTTCGGGAGTTTTTCTTTTACGTAAAATTAAATAACGCTTATTAACCATGGATTTTACAACTAATCTTATCCCACGTGTTAACATTATTAAAATTTTTTAAACGTTCTAAACTGGTTTTGAGATTTATTACCTTTACAAAAACTTAACTATAAAATTTTATACTATTTGTCAGTTTTTTAGTAAATTAGGATAAAAAATAGGCCCTAAATATCCGGCAAAAATAAACTACAATAGAGAATAATTTTACCGTTATACTTTTATGTCTTTTAGCATAGTGAATATTGAACTGAAGAGACAAAATTTGTTTTGAAGTCTTTGGTGCCGTAAATAAAAAACTTTGAACGGACAAAAATTTTAGGAAACTTAAATCCACAAAAATTGCTTTAAGTTCCCCAAATTGAAAATTTAATTTTGTATTTTAATTTTTTTCTAATATCTTAAAAATATATGTATTAATTTTTTGCTATATAACGTTTTAAAGAGGCCATGTACCACATGAATGGTTAAAAAATAATATGCAAATTAAAAAAAAAAAATTTAAAAAGAGAGAATTAGGAAAAAGATTTTCTAGAATAAACTGAAAACAATTATTGCAAAACAAATCTCTAATTAACGATTTGCTTTTAAAACCGCAATAATTCACTAACCTATAAGTCAATTGTAAATGATAGCTTATCGACTTATTCGTCAAACTACTTAAAGTTTAAGGGTGTAATTGCTTTTAAATATTTTTAAAATTTTTGTTGGTTTAATATAGTTAAAACTTTGACAATTTATAATAGTGCATCAAACATAATTTGAAATTCTCAAATATTTGATTAAAAAGAGTACAAGTAACATAATAGTTTAGCTGTAAAAGATAATTTATATTATTATATTCAGGATTTGTGGTTAATTTATATAGTGGTAATTAAGTTAAGAAAAGAATAACAGGATACTTTTATCTCAACTTCTGTATTTGCCGTAGTAACTCTTATTAATTGGTAGTTAAGTTTGAGCTGTAGTTTTTTTAAACAATTGGAAGGTAGCTTTTTATTGTTAAAATGTGAAATTGTGTCTTTGAGTGCTAACTTTTATTTAATTATTTAAAAGATTACAGTAAACAATTTCAGCACCACCAAAAATTTCGTTAACTTAAACAAAAACT